>CATKHJ010655513.1:0-10049 GCA_949750685.1 Vernicia montana | reverse complement strand
GAATATTTGTTTTTTGATGGTGTTCATCAAACAGAGGCATTCAACTTTCAAATTGCAAAGCTGATGTGGAGTGGAAGTCATGAGCTCGCAAGGCCTTACAATCTTAAAATGCTAGTTGAGGCATAGCCAGGAATATTAATTATCTGCTACTTTTGTTCATTATTGTTGTTGTTGTTGCTCCCTTTGTCTAATCTTGAAATCATGTTTTTCAAATAATTATTAATGCTAATAAAACCTTGTGTTCAACGCTCTTAAAACTGGAATTGGAAAACATAATCAAATACTACAATATATATCCTGATAGCCTTGAAATTTACCCTAATTAATCATTTCATGAATTTATTTTCCATGTCGTTTCACCCATGGAAGGACATACTGTTAGATTTTCCACGTCACTTGAATGCACACTATGTGGGCGACATGTTTTCCAATCCAAAGCTGGTATGACAAAACGACAACCTTTCATTTTGAGAGCACATTTATATTAGACGGCTTAGTTTTTGAAAGATTATTTGAATATGATAAAAAAATTTGTAAACTAATTCTTGAGTTTAGTTTTTATTATATTAATAAATTTGTGAAAATTAATTCAATATATACATTTATTAAGAGTTTATTCTCGGGGCTAGCACTCAGAAGGTAATTCACGAATGCATAGGTTGAGTGTAGAGGTATAAATGAATCAAGTCGTTCACGAACGGTTCAGTGTTCGGCTCGATAAAAATTCATTCGCGTTCGATTCGTTTTATAAACGAGTCAAACATGAACCTTACTTTAAGGTTCGACAAATAAACGAGCCGATCTTGAGCAAAATTAAGCTCGGCTCTATTAGACTTGTAAACAACTCGATTATAAACTCGTGAATATGCTCTACTGCTTGTGCGGGCCCCGTCAATTCCAAGACACATGTACTAAGATTGCTTGGGAGACGTCCTAAGACAACGGGCTTGCCCTTTGCACGGCCCTCGTTCCGGCGCCTTGAGCCTCGGGTCCGAGCATCTTCTTCCTTCAAGTTTGGAATGGACTCACGAACATATCAATTAATAAGCTCGTGAACAGCTTGATTATTATTATTTTGATACTCCAAAAAATATTTTTTAATACTCCTATAATCTTTTTGATAATTCAATTTCACTAAAATATATATACTCGTAATTAACATAATCTAATTTTTTTTATTATATAATCTAATATTATAATTTTTAAAAATATATTTTTTATTAATTAATATCTTTGTGATACATGTAATGCTCAATTTTATGATTTAATATTTTTTTACTAATTGGATGCATTTTGTTTTTATGTTAGTTTTAAATATTTTTTGTTATATTTATTTTATTAGAAATAAATATTTAGGAAGTTGAGTATTCTGATAAGTTATAAATGAGTTTCAAAAAGAGTCGAGTTCGAACTTAATTCAATTATAATTTATTAACGAGTCGGACTCAAATCGAATTCGATTATATTTATAAACAAGCTTTTGATGAATCGCTCGAGCTTAAACGAGCTGAGCTTTGATGTGGAGGCGCTTGCAAAAAGGTTCCTAAACTGTCTGGACAGGCAGCAATCCAAGTAGAAGAAATAGTAGCCCGGGTCAACTGAGATTTTAAGCTCTGCAAGTATTTGATTCAAAGGAAAATGGTGCAAAGTTGTTTTTCAGCTAAATGCCTTCGTTTGGACCCCTAAATTAGCATTTTTTTCTATTTATGGTAACTTTTTTATTTTTAATGTAACTTTTGGTAGGAAACTCATATTCTGGCGCCGTCTATGACGCTTTTCTTATTTTAATCCGTATTTTATTCTAGTGTAATACTGCAAATTTGCCATTTTTGACAGTTTTTTGTCTAGAGTTTCGGGACCCCTATTTAAACTCATTATTTTGGCTATTTTGAGGCATCAAATAAAAATTCAAAAAATTAAAACTCGAATTTGGCTTAGCCTCTTTGCTTACGTTGCGTCAAGTTTGAACATGATTTTCAAGCTTGAACTCTAACTCGAACTCATAAAAAAAATATCAAGCCAAGCCTAAGCAAGTTAAGGCTCGGGCTCGACTCGATTACAACCCTAATTGAGTGTGAGGATGGGCTCTTAAACTCGCCCGAAGAAGGAATTTAGTTTCAGTTGACACGTAAGCTGGTCTGAGAATATTCTTGATCGATTGAAAAAAAAAAAAAAATTAAGATGTCAATTTTAAGTAATTTGAGGTCGTATTTCAAAAAAAAAAAAAAAGTAATTTGAGGTCGTAAAAATCTTTTTTTTTTTTTTTTGTTGATAATATAAGGTTGTGTGTGTGTGTGTGTTTTTTTTTTTTGGGTTTAATTTTTGGAAAGAATAGAATACCTTTTAGCCCCTAGATCTAATATCTCAATGAACTAATATTATACTTCTACTCTCACTACTTCACATAATATCTTTAAACATGCAAATAATGATCAATTATTTACAAGCATTAAATTCTAAGATAAAAGATTAATTCCAATAATCAAAATTAAATCAACCAAACAAAGATAGTCATAGGAAAATCAAGAGATTATATCTAAATCCTAAATAAGAAATTTAGCTACTCATAGTTAAGAGGAAAGAAACAATTAAATTAACAATCAATCTAATAGAAAACATAATAACAACTTATTATTGAATTGAAAAATAAAAGTTTAGAAAGAACTCTTTTTGGGGTAAAATATATCTAAGATCACTAAACTTTGGACTGTTTTCTAATATGGTCACTAAACTTTAATTTCTTACAATTTAATCACTAAACTTTAATTTTTTTCGCCGACGGGTCACTAAGCTAATTCAGATGAAGAACTCAATGGAAAACTGACGTGGCATTCCACGTCACTGCAAATGTTGACTAAGTTGGACATATCAACTTGCCATGTCAGAGTATTAAATTTGCATATCAAGTCACTAAATTTTGTACTGTTTTCTACTTTAGTCACTAACCTTTAATTTCTTACAATTTGATCACTAAACTTTAATTTTTTTCACATGAGGGTCACAAAGACAAATTCAACATATCCAATGACGATTTTTGTCATTTTCGGCCACGATTTTGAGAGTTCTTAGTATCATTCAACTCCTCGCATCTAGAGCTTCATTTCAGTACTTATTTCATCGCTTGAAGTTGAGCAGAGATGGAGATTGAAAAATGAGACCATTGAAACTTTTGGCCATTTTTCGACAAAAAAATGGAGAGTGAGGGCGAGTGACTCATGTTTTTGTATGCCTGATGTCGAGATGAGTTGATTGAAGTCAATTACGGTGAGTTCTTCACCGGATTTGTCTTCGTGACGCGCCTGTGAAAAAAAATTAAAACTTAGTGATCAAATTATAAGAAATTGAAGGTTAGTAATCAAATTAGAAAATAGTAAAAAGTTTAGTGACTTTGCATGCAATTTTAATATTCTGATGTGGCAAGCTGACGTGTCCAACTTAGTCAGCATTTGCAGGTGACGTAGAATGCCACGTCAGCTTTCCGGTGAGTTCTTCATCTGAATTGGCTTAATGACCCGTCAGTGAAAAAAATTAAAATTTAATGATTAAATTGTAAGAAATTAAAGTTTAGTGACCACATTAGAAAATAGTCTAAAGTTTAGTGACTTTGGATGCATTTTACCCACTCTTTTTGGGATACAATCTTTGGCGTATATGAACTCAAAAACTTTTCTTCTTAATCAAAATGAAAATAAAAAGAAATGAAACTAAGAAAATATAATTCTTTCTAAATATTTGTTTATTTTATTGAATGATATTTTGAATGAGGGGTGGTAATACCTATTTATAGGCAACTTCCACCTTTTTTTTTTCCCACAATTTTGCATTATTGTCTTCATCATTATTATTATGATATTATTGCTTGTATCATTAATATCATGACATCATTAATGTCTTGCATTATTACCTGCATTATTATTATTATGACATCAGTACTTGCATCATTAATATCATGATATAATTACTTATATCATTAATGTCATTTTGATCTGCAAAATAAAATAAAATAAAATACTAGAAACATGTTATAATTTATTTATAAATTATTAGAATTATTTATTTATCAAAATAAGTAATAATATTATGAAATTTTCAAAAACTAAATCAAAATTTAAGTTTAAACAAGTAAAATAACTTTAAGAAAATAAAGTTATCATCTATCAACAAAAATCAATAATGGAAAATTAAAAATTATAAAAAAATATATTCTCATTATACAAGTCATTTAAAATTTAATATAAAACATGATTATTACTTAATAAATAATTTTAAGTTCTAGCACTTAATTTCTTTGTGATTAAGTATGATAAAATTTAAATTTTAAGATTTTTTATTATGATCATGAAAAAAATACAGGTTTTGTTTGATTTTTTTATATATATATATTGATTTATCTCAGTTTGATTTGTATGAACTTTCATTTTTCATATTAACTTATATGTATATAATTTGATGTATTCATTTAAATGTTACTATATAGTATTAGGTATTTATTATGACGGGCTGAGATAGCTAATCCAACATATTTGTCAGCCAAACTTTCAATTTTCACATTTTTTCGCGAAAGAAAGCTAAATATAATATAATAATTTCCACCACCTTTCCTCTACAAATCCAATACTATAAATTCACCTTTCTCTCTCCATTTGTTCTCACAATGAATCAATTCATTTCCATTTTCTATCTCACCAGCATATGTCTTAGAGACCTAACGTTCCTCACTCTTCTTCTATAGCCTTTGCTCTTCATTCCCATCTCCTGGTTTCCAGTGAGATGAACCCCAACTCCAATTGGTCTTCTTAATTTTTCCCCATTAATTCAATATTCTTTTCTTTTCTTTTTCTTTCTGTTCTTTAATTTCCCAGAAAATTTTTGAAAACTAATTCATTGTTTTAATTCTTGGACAAATTTTGAATTTTCAAGAAATGGATTTCAAAGGATTTGTTGAAGGAGGCATAGCTTCAATTGTTGCAGGTTGCTCCACCCACCCTCTTGATCTCACTAAGGTATGCATGCAACTTCAAGGTGAAACCCACGCGCAAAATCTGTTGAGTGGGTCCCTCCAATATGGAGGGCCCACCAACAAAAAAAATGAAAAAAAAAACCGTGTTGAAGAAAGAAACAAAAAAATGCAAAAAGAAGGGAAAAGTCAAATATGTAGACACAGTCAGTGTATACATATTTGATGAAAGATTTGGGTTGAGAGCCTATATAAATACTCCCTCTCTTCCTCTTTTAAACACACAGATTACAAAATTGAGAGAGTTTTGTGTGTGTGAGAAAAAAAAAAGCAGAAACTTCTAAATAAGTGTAATGTGGTGAGAAATATTTTTATGAAAGAAAAATATTTCTAACTATTTGTGAAAGGATTTTGATAATTTTGTCTGTCAAAAAATTATCTTACATTTCTTTAATCCTTATTTACTGTGGGAAATGGTATACTGGATTATTGAGTGTTGTATGAGGAAGGGTTTACAATTTTCTCCGTCCAAAAATTGTACTGTATAACTATAAGAGTTATAGTGAATTATCCATTGTTGATCATGAATGTAGGTTTATTGAGAAACTGAACAGCGTAAAATTCTTATTGTCTTTGCTGTGGGTTATTTATTAATTTCTGCTTCCGCTGTGCCTGTGAAATATCCCATAAAATTTTTCAATAAGTGGTATCAGAGCTTTTGGTTCTTATTTTGGGGTAGAGAAAAATTTTATTGGGATTGAAGTATACTGTTGTCCGGGACAGTATCTTATTTTGAGAAAAGAAATATACTGTGAGCAAGAAAAAAATATAAGGAATTTTTTGATGCAATCTGTTTTGAGAACGAGTGTAAAATAAAAAAATTTGGTGAATAATGAAATAATAATTGCGCAAATTTTTGCATAATTACTGTTGCAGAATTTGAACAACTGTAGCAGGGGGTACGGTACTGTTCAGGAGTACTGTTCATACAGTTGCTATAGCAACATACGGTTACTGTAGCAGCATACGATTACTATTATTATTCACCGGATCCCGCAGTAAAAATTTTGAAGAGGGAGAACATGAAGAGATTCATACTCAGGGGGAGACTGACAGAGAGTTACAGTCATGGTGAAACCCTCCATATTGTCGTGGGAGGAGATTTGTTAAGTGGGTCCCTCCAACATGGAGGGCCCACCAACAAAGAAAATGAAAAAAAAAAAAAAACGTGTTAAAGAAAGAAAGAAAAAAATGCAAAAGGAAGGGGAGAGTCAAATATGTAGTCACAGTCGGTGCCTACATATTTGACGAAAGGTTTGGGTTGGGAGCCTATATAAAGGCTCCCTCCCTTCCTCTTATAAACACACATATTACAAAACTTAAAGAGTTTTGTATGTGTGAGAGAAAAGAAGCAGAGACTTCTAAATAAGTGTGATGTGGTGATGAATATTTTTATGAGAGAAAAATATTTCTAACTATTTGTGAGAGGGTTTTGATAATTTAATGTCCGTCCAAAAATTATCCTATATTTCTTTAATCTTTGTTCATTGTGGGAAATGATGTACTGAGTTATTGGGGTGTTATATGAGAGAGTGTTTACAATTTTCTCCGTCCAAAAATTGTACTGTATAACTATAAGAGTTATAGTGAATTATCCCTGTGGATCGTAGATGTAGGTTTATTGAGAAATCGAACCACGTAAAATTCTTATTGTCTTTACTGTGGATTATTTATTAATTTCTGCTTCCACTGTGCGTGTGAAATATCCCATAAAATTTCTCAACAAAATCCTCCTCCTACTATCCAAACGCTCCGCCCTGCTCTTGCTTTTCATACCACAACCACCACCACTATTCACAACATAATGCATTAGAATTAAATTGTTAAACACACAAAACGATATTTCATTGTGACATTATAACAAACACTTGGTGAACAAAAGTTTGAGGACCAAATTAACACTAACAGAGGGAGAATCGAAGTGTTAGTTAAACAGAAATTGGACTTCAGCTTTCATTAATGAAACCCTCATCTCTCTGTTCAAAGATAAACAAAAAAAGAGACAAAGCAAAAAAAAAATTCCTATGACATAAGGTTCTTTTTGAATGAGGAATATGAAATCCAAGAACTTGAACCTGAACTCAAATTCAAATTATATATCTTCATTGATGAATTAGATGCACAAAATGCAAAAATCAAGAACCAGTAACAGAGCTCTCTCTCATTCTCTAAAGATCCCAAATCATTACCAATGTTCTTAGGAAATCCAATCTTCAATCTCAGATGCGTAAGCGAAAAGAAGAGAATTTGATTCCCAAATATGAAATTTGAAGCTGTAATATGTGTTTTTGTAGAATGAAGAATTAAAAGAGAAAGAATGAGGGAGAAAATTAGAATAAAAAAGGAGCTCAAAACAGTTGATGAAGCCAATGTATTTTTGTAATAAAAACTTATTTTTGTAAGTTTTTATTTATGAACATATTTTTATAATTTTTGTTTTGTTTTTTTAGGTATTTGTGTAAAAATCCCTTTATATAAAGGGAAAATTACAGTATATACCCATATTTTTAAAAAAATTTCATTTTGACGCTCCGATTTTTTTAAAAACAATTTTGCTAAAACGTTTTTTCTTTTTAACGCTTTTTTATTTTTTATTTTTATGTTTGTACGTTTTTCGCTTAGCACATAAAGATGCACTTGATACTGGAGTAGTTCATTTCACCGTTAATGGAGTCTGTGGGGTATTCACTTATACCCATCTTCTCTTTTCTTGTATCCCTCTCTCTGGTAATCATCATTCCAAAAATTTTCATCTTTTTTGGAATTTATTGTTGTAGAAAGATTGGCATCTAGTTAAAGAAATGGCAGAGCAGTATCCTTCTGTCATCCCATGCTTTGGTCTCCATCATTGGTGAGTTTGTTCCCACCTTCGACTCCTAAATTCATATCAAAATCAATAAAAAAAATTGGAATATGAACAATAAATTTTGCTTTCGGTGTTGTTTTTGTGATATGTGAAGGGAAATAATTGATTTTGGATATTGGATCATGAGATGGATTAGATTTTTGGATGTGAGATAAGGTTTTGGGTTGATTTTGATGGAAATTAAATGGGTGTTGGTGGTATTAGATGGAGCAAAATTAATGAGTTTGAAAAAGTAATTTTCTGTAAAAGAGTAAATGAAAGAACTTGGATTAACGGGTGAAGAAGATGACAGAAAGTGTGAACAAAGAAAAAACATTAGCAATTTAATAAAGTTTTAGCTATAATTATTATTAGATTTTTGGATGTGGGATAAGATTTTATAGGCTCTCATGATGCCACATGGCATTAGTACTTTTTTTTTTTTTTTTGCCCAAAACATGGCATTAGTACTTTATCAGTAATAATTGGGATTTTTATAAAAAAAAATTTATATTTTATTTTGAGTATAAATTTGGTTTATTTTGTTTATATATTTGGTTAATTTTTAATTGATTTGATGTATATATTTAGTTAATTTGATATACTCAGAATATATCAAAAATATATCATTTGTTATTATTATAATCATTTTTAATTCAATATTTTTTAAAAAATTTTAAAATAATGAACCAACTAACAACTTAATTTTTTCAAGTTTTACTAAAATATATTAAATGTATACCAACTATATTGAATGAATACCATTTTGAATTAAAATATCAATTTTAAAAACGAACTCTAAAAATTTAGCAGGTATATACTGAACATATACCTAATATAAACTCAAAATATACTATGAGTATATTCAAAATAAACCCAAAATATATCATTTCATTGAAAAGCGTAAAAATATAAAAAAAATTGCTGAAAAGCGTATTTTTATAAAATAAAAAAAATGGTCAAAGAGCATATTTTTATTTAAAAAATTAATCAAAACGTAAAAATGTAATATCAAGATTTTTTTAGGCATTTATGTAAAAATCCCTTATATAAACTAGTTTGGGCTTGGCCTCTTATATTAGAAGTCCATTTAAAGCGTCATCTCTCTATAAATCGATCGTTTCATTTCTAGTGGAAAGTCAATCTTTGACCAACTTGTCGTTTAGGTGAGTTTACATATTTTCAAAGATTTACGCCCTCCCCCTTTCTATTAAAACCACAGTTCATATTTATTTGAGTAGTTTAAGGAGAAAGACAAATTAGGAACAATGGTAGTGCTGGTAATAAGGCTAGGGGTATTGCATTGCCTCATCATATCGCAAATTATAAGCAAAAAGGCAAAACCATTTTAGGGTTTAAATTTTTCTGAATATTATTATCTGTCCTAAAACAGGCAAAGTAGAAATTTAAATAGAAGCCCCGAAACCCTAGACACGGGTACAAATATAAAAACTACCAAAAATAGCAGTTTCAGAATATTACACCAGAAAAACATAATGATTAAAATAAGAAAAACGCCACAGACGGCGCCTAAATTCAAAATTCCTACCAAAAGTTACAAACAATTCAAAAAGTTTCCATAAATGAAAAAACGGCAAAATTAATAACCCAAATGAAGGGATTTGACCGAAAAATGACGTCGCTTTACCCATTTCCCAAATGAAGTAGGATCCGTTGAACCATTTCCCTTTAGATCAAGTACTTGCAAAGCCCAAAATCACAGTTGTCTCCGGTCACTATTTCTTCTGCTTGACCCACTGCTTGTCTAGATGGAGTGAACTTTGCATTGGGATGGGCTGGTGCTCTAGTTGAAACTCATCAAGGAAAAGTACGTAAATTTTAATCAGTGAAATTCTAGAGATTACTTGCTTATTAATTCTTTTGGTGGTTGCAATTAATTTCAAAACCTTAATTAAATGTACATATAGATGGAGAACCTGAATTTTTTATGCGATTAAGAGAAACTTTGAAATTGTGATTTTAAGCCTCTTAAGTGAATATGAAAATTTATATTTTATTATTACTTAATAAGATTAATTGTTTGAGTTTTCAATCTCTGATTTGGTTTTCTTAATAAATATATAGACGATAGACCTTAAAACTCAGGTTAGTTATTTCAAGAAAGTGAAGAAGCAGCTGAGACAGAAACTGGGTGATACAGAGACTAAAGCATTACTGTGTAGAGCC
>CATKHJ010655459.1:0-13591 GCA_949750685.1 Vernicia montana | reverse complement strand
TATTTCAGATGATTATTATTGAAATGGTCTATTTTATTAATTATTTCACTAGGAATTTAAATTTTTGCTTCTAGTTAATTTTTTTGCAGTAATAAAAATAATATATACATATGAAAAAAATGAGATAAACTCATTTTTTTTGAAATTAAAACAATACAAAGGTTAAAATGATTTAATTAATAGTAATAATAATAATTAATAAAAAGATAGCATGAAATCCAATTAAAATCAATTGCCATCATTAACAATAAAAAAAAACAAAAGCAACAAAATGCAAAGAATGCATTTTTTTTTTAATAAAAAGTAAAAAGAGAGCATAAAAATAAATGAGAGAGAGTAAAAATATAAAAAAATAAAAGTGAGAGTAAAATTATAATTAAAAATTAAAAAAGAGTACATAGGGTAATTTCCTCTTAATTTAAACTATTAAATGACTAGATCCAACTAAACAATTAAATTTATGGACTCAAACTCAAATTAATTACAGGCTTAAAATTAAAATTAAAGCCCATAAATTATTTATGGCGTCAACAATAATTTATAGTTACAGTTGTTAATATTATTTATTAGTCAAAGATATAAATATGATCATCTTCTTTAAGTTGATATTCAAGTGAGCTCTTAATATTTTTTTTTATTCCATAAGACCCTTAATTTTTTTAAAATGGTATATATAAAATCCTCCATCCATAATTTAATATTTTTTTCAAGTGATGTTTAAAATAAAAAAAATTAATATCTATGCACCTAAAAAATTAATAGCTATGCATCTATATATTAATTTTTATTTTTGTATAAATATTTTTTAAACTATTTCGAGAAAACTTAATATTTGTAAAATTCAAAGTTTATAAAATAAATAAATTAATTAAAATATTACAAATTTAATTTAATAAAAAATGACTCTTTAATCCTTATATATTAAAGTATAATTTTAAAAAAATATATTCTTATATAAAATATTAAAATATAATTATATTTCATATAATATAATTATTTTGATTTATTTTTTATACATAAATATAGAGAAAAATTATATAATCATTACAATTTGCTATTAATTTATTAAAATTACATAAGAAAATTATATAAATATAAAAATTTTAATTTGCTTTGATTAATTTATTAAATCTAACTATTATAAATTTTTTTAAAAAATATTTTTTCATATCAATATAAAATACAAGTAATGAGACTCACATGACACATCAGGTTTTTTTAATGTTTGTTTAATAAAATATAAATGGAGGATTTTACATGTGCCATTTTGGAAAGGTCAAGAGTCTAATGGGAAAAAAAATATTAAGGATTCACTTGAGTATCAGCTCAAAAAACAGGATCCAATTTGTATCTTTGGCCTTATTTATTTAGTACTTCCAAGTCTACTATGAATGCTTTCTATTTAGGACCCCTTGTATTATAAATTGGATTAAAAATTGCTAAAACCACTACATTTGGTTGTCTAGATTTCTTGTACAAAAAGGGCAGGTTCATTTTAATATTTCTAATTATGGTTTGAATTTTGTGCAACTAAATTTCCAATTTGAAAAAGAAAGGGTTAGATTCTCTGAGTAAGACATTTCCTATATGTTGTTATTTGTTTTACATGCAAAGTGGTGAGTGGTTGATACCTTGGTGATTTAATTACCCTTGAATTAATTCATCAAAAATCTCATATTTTTTTGAGTAAGAACTATTGACTAAAAAATTGAATTTTGTAAACTATCTCATTCTAAACATGAAAATTGTTAAAAAATAATTTATTTAAATTAGATTCTTGCAAAATTTGAATTTCTAAATATAAAAATTATTAAAATAGAATTCATTTAAATTTAATTTTTACAAAATATGAGTTTCCAAACGAAGTTAGAGTCAATATTGATACAACTAAAAAGTAACCTGCTTAAGCTAACAGGACACGTGCCTGTAGGGGGTCCCTATTTTCCCCTATATAAAGGTAACTTTCATATAAATTTTATACATTCAATACATTCTCTCACTACTCTCTCTCTAATTTGAGCGTCGGAACCTTCTCTCCCGGGGAGTTCATGACATCTCTCTCTTACTTGTAGGTCCTACTCTTCACTATACCTCTCATCTACACTAGTAGGTAAGATTTATTCTTATCAGAATGGCGCAGTCTGTGGGGAACGACATAGTAAAATCGTATTCCTAGCTCAATATTTTCACCGGATTCAACATTTTTGGTCATCTTAATTTTTTCTGGTTATCACCAACATTGATCAAGCAAAATTAGGTTCATCAATCACAAAAAAAAAAAAAAAATCACCAACAAATAAAAAAAAAAAAAAAAAGCAAAAAGCGGCAGAAAGTCAAGGAGAGAGAAAAAAAGAGAGAGAACTGTCCACTGCTTCGCTGTTCGTCCATTTTTGGCCGCCGAAGCACGACACCGCCCACTCCATGGCAAAGCCCAGATGCCGGCGAGCCAAACACCATTCACCTCGCTGCCAGAAGCCATCGGAGAAGCCGTTAATCGCTGCCCAAAGCTTCATCGGACCAAAAGCTTCCGATCGCTTTTTCGGCCAAACCAGCGCTCTTCTTCCAACGATTTTTACATGGATGAGATCCTCGTGACTCCAGCTTCATTTTGGTACCAATTTAGTAGCTGGAGAAGAAGATCGAAGAATCCACCACCAAAAGTTTTGAGGCCATTTTCGGCCAAATACCGACGATTCAAAGCGAGTGGCCTATATTTCTAAATTCCTGGAGTCGAGACGAGTCCAATGATGTATCCCCTGCCTCCAAAAGCTTTCTCCAGCAAGTCTTCGATCATCTGCCGACCACGTGCTGACAAGTGGGCCCCACGCGCCAGCAAGAGTCCGAAAATCCAGAGATTTGTATTTCGCACGTACATCATGAATTTGAAGCCTGTTCGTCGAAAATCTATCCCGAACGTCCGTTGCACTACCACAAATCAATTAGCTGGACTACGACAAAGCTACTTTTTCGGTTCATAATACATCTCTATGAATCCAAAAATTCTTCCGAATAATATCTGAGGCCGATCGCGCCATTTCAGATATGTTTTCAATATTCTGATGCTTTGAATTTAATTTCACAATATTAATTGCTTGAATAAAATGCATATATATGCATATTTTAGCATGAATAAATTATCTGCTATGATCATGCAGCATAAAATGCTATGTCATATTTGAGAATAACATTCATGATTAATTGTGTATATCAAATGCCATTTTACATGAAATTTATTGCTTAAAAATCGAAATTTATATCGAAAGCATTTTATTTTCCTAAAATACATTCAAAGGGAATCTATTATTTTTGCGGGGGAGAAAGAGTCCCTCAAAGTGCATAAAATTATTTTCATACGCAAATCTTATTTTGAGCTCCAAACATGCTTCATTTTCCAAGCATTTGCAGAATAACTCTTCATTACAGAGTTAAAATTCTTTAAATTATTCGAGCTCAACATATTTCATGAATATTAAAAATATTATCATTGCTACTGACAAACTACCAAATAAAAGCAGAAGTTTGTTATATGTGTTATCTACAGACATTTTGAGACGTCTTCGGATGATAAGATCAATCCGTGAATAACATGAGATAACAAAGCACTCGTCAAGACGAGGCCAAAGACCTCATCAAGGTGAGGTATTATCTTCATCAAGGCGAAGACAAAGCTCTTGTCAAGGCCGGGCCAAAGCCCTCATCAAGGCAAGGCCAAAGACCTCATCAAGGTGAGGTATTATCTTCGTCAAGGCGAAGACAAAGCCCTCGTCAAGGCGAGGACAAAGACCTAATCAAGGTGAGGTATTATCTTCATTAAGGCGAAGACAAAGCCCTTGTCAAGACAAGGCCAAAGCCCTCATCAAGGCAATGCCAAAGACCTCATCAAGGTGAGGTATTATCTTCGTCAAGGCGAAGAGAAAGAGGTAAGGCCAAAGCCCTTACCAAGGCGAGGCCAAAGACCTCATCAAGGTGAGGTATTATCTTCATTAAGGCGAAGACAAAGCCCTTATCAAGGTAAGACACTTAAACCCTCCAAGTGAGGTAAAATGCTTCAGGTCTCCAAGTGAGACAAAAGAAACAACAAGTTGTTCCTTCTTCGAAGGGGGGAAAAGAAGTAGCTAATGATCACGTCTGTAAAAATACAAACAAAATTAAAGACAGACATAAAAGCAATTCTCAGACCTTCCACAGAAGCTACTCAACTACATAAACTATACAAGGTACATAAACAAAAGAAGCTGTCTAAAGACAAGCTATTCTATTTTTACAAATATTATTGCAATGTAAAGGTACCTGTAAAAGAAAAAATATATGAGAAGAAAAGAAAAAAAAATTAAGATCTCCTTCTAGGCAAGGCATATCAGATCGAGCTCCTTAGCTCGCATCTCGATTTAGGCACCCAGCTGCCTCCATAACAAGCTCTTCAGCTCGCATATCTATTCAGGCACCCAGTTGCCTCCATATCAAGCTCCTCAGCTCGCATATTTATTTAGGAAACCAGCTGCCTCCATATCGAGCTCATAAGCTCGCATTTCTATTCAGACACCTAGTTGCCTCCATATTGAGCTCTTCAACTCGTACCTTTCTTCATGCACCTAAGCCCTTATTAAGGCAAGGCCAAAGCCCTCCCATGAGTGAGGCAAATTGTTTAAAGTCATCGATTAGTTAGGCATATTATATGAAACCCTCTAAGGAGGTAGATTCTCTAAGTCCTCCCATGAGAGAGGCACATCATTATAATTATAAAAGTCTTCCATCAGTGAGGCAAGTTTTTTGTAAGCCTTTATGAGCGAGGTTGGTTTTCTCTAAGTCCTCCGTGAGCGAGGCATGATTTATCTGAGTCCTCCCATGAGCGAGGCAAAATATCCAAAGTCCTCATAGTGAGACAGATAGCCTACTGAAACTAGCTTAACAGACAAACTAGGCAACTCCCTACAAGTAAGGGAAAGAGCCAAATGAGTTTAAACGAAAGTCCAAAAGGTATCTAAGAACTAGCGAAGTTCAGACGAAAGTCTAAAATATATCAAAGACCTAGCAAATGCTAGGCATATTATTATTATTATCTTAAGTCCTCATCTGGCGAGGCAGATTACAAGAAGACCTCCAGATGAGGTAGATTTCTAAGTCCTTCAGTAAGCAAGGAACCTTATTATTTGAAGACCTCTACCAAGGAGTAGGGGACTTCACATATTATATAAGTCATCGATCAGCGAGGCATATTATCAAAGTCCTCGGTCAACGAGGCAGATTATCTAAGCGCTCTATGCGAGGCAAGTTTTCTAAAGTATTGTAAGTGAGGCAAATTATTGAAAGACCTCGGTCGGCGAGGCAAATTGTCGAAGACCTCTAAGCGAGGCTCATTAATATTTAAGCCCTCTATGGATGAGGCATGATTTACAGAAGACCTTCTTTGGCAAAGCAAAGATTTAAAGTCTTCGGCTGACAAAACATTTCATCCGAAGAACTCCTTTAGTGAGTTCATCCGAAGATCTCATACGAAGCGAGATTTATTTGAAGATCTCTTTCGACGAGGCAAATTATATAAAATCCTCTAAGTGAGGTATATTTCCAAGTCTTCCAAGTGAAGCAAAATATTATTATTATCATCTCTATCTAAGCCTTCGGTTGCGAAGCAGTTCATCTGAAGAAAAACCAAGCCTTAAGAGAATTTGGGTGTTGGACCCTTAAGAATACGGATCTCTCAAAGAATCTAATGAGCTTCACCTAAAGCCCAAGAAAAAGACTCAATTAAAGAGCAATCCAAGGGATCAAAAGTTTAAAAGAAGACTCCGGGTCAAAGAGCTTTATGCCAAAGGGCTTCACTTCATTACCATTTCTCCATAGACTGCAAAGAACTCTTTCGGCGAAAGAAATTTTTAAAATCCTCAATTGACGAAACAGGATTTCCCAAAGCCCTCATTCGATGAGGCATATTATTATAAAGTCCTCAATAAGTTGTGGCAAATTATTATATAAGACTTCCTGGTGAGTCAAACTTCCCACTTCTCAACAGTCGAGGCATATTATTATATAAGTCCTCTGAGCGAGACAAATATTTAAAGTCCTCTACGTGAGGCATACGATTATCAAAGCCCTCATCCGACGAGGCACATTATTATAAAGCCCTCTATTAACGAGGCAAGATATCCGAAGACCTTTATCAGGAAGTGGGGGGCTTCACGAGTTTACAAAGTCCTCCTTTATCAGTGAGGCAAATTCTTTAAAGCCTCCCAGTGAGGTATAATTTTATCTAAGACCTTGCTAAAGAAGGCACAATTATTCGAAGACATCAAATGAAGATTTGATGCTATTAGGAATCTATAAGTCCACATATAGTGACATTGAAGACGTGAAGACTTGAAGATTTGAAGACTTGAAGCTACTTGGAATCTGTAAGTCCACACTATAATGTGGCATCGAAGACTTGAAGACTTGAAGACCATAAGACCACACCATATTGTGGCAATTATACAGCTCGCATCTCTGTTCAAATGTCGAGCTGCCATTAAATCGAGCTCTTCAGCTTGCATCATATTCAAGCACCCTACTTCCTTCTGACTGAGCACCCTAGCTCGCGTCATCATTCAGGCACCCTACTGCCTTTAGATCGAGCTCCCTAGCTCGCATCATCATTCAGGTACCCTATTGCCTTCATATCGAGCTCTTCAGCTCGCCTCATCATACGAGCATCTGACTGCCCCAACACCGAGCTCATGCGCTCGCCTCTTTATTCAAGCATCTAGCAGCTTCATGTCAAGCTCACCGGATGCAATCAAATTGGCAATAGTAGAGATGAATCACAAGCAACAAAAAGATGTATCTACTCCCTCAGCCCGCTCTTCAATAGTCTCGATCAGATTAGGGAGTGGGGGGCTTCTGATATAACCAAAAAGTAACCTGCTTAAGTTAGCAACACATGTGCCCGTAGGGGGGTCCCCATTCTCCCTTATATAAAGGTAACTTTCATATCACTTTCATACATTCAATATATTCTCTCTCTAACTTGAGCGTCAGAGCCTTCTCGCCGGAGACCCGAAGGAGTTCATGACCTTTTTTACTTGTAGGTCCTACCTTTTACTAGACCTCTCATCTACATTAGCAGGTAAGATTTATTCTTATCAAATATAAAATATCCATATATTTCCATATTCCTTTTATATATTTTCTTTCCATAATAAAGAGTGAATTATTAATGATAAATTATAGTAATGATTAACTTATAATTATATTCAAAGGATTGCTATATTAAAAAAAAATGACAAGGAATTATCTACATCCTGATCTAACAACAACAATGTCTAATTCCAATGATTTTCACTTTCAAAGGATGTTACTTTTTTATTTTTTTTAATATGAATGCAGATTCATATACTTACAAAATAAAAAAATAAAAAAAAATTATTCATCAATGTAATACATTACCATATCTCTTCTTATAGTAGCCACCAGCACTTTAGATTTGAAACAGTATTTCTAATTCTAACCCATAATAAACCTGAAAGGGGCATGCAAAAATCCATAAGACGAGATAAAAACTTCACAAACAGGCAATTTAAATTAGGATTTGAATTTACCTATACCAGAAGTGTACTCAGCCAATAACAAAATAGTAAAGCGGGTATAAATAAAATATTGGTGTATTTTCTCTTAAAAGAAAAAAATGTAACCGGTATAATTTTTTAAAATACAAACATGTGATTGGTTTATTAAGTGTACACAAAATTTGCTACAAACATGTTATTGGTTAGGTCACCTCCAACTCATAACACCAAAATATAATAATTTTTACACCAAAATAGTATAATTACAGTAAATTCATCTCCAACCAACAACTCCATTTCTAACACCAAAAAGAATATTTCATTTATATTTCCTTTTATCTCTCATTTTATATTTTTTTATTACTTACATACTATTTTGTTATTTTACAAATTATGTCTAAAGCTATTTTTTTTAACATATTCATCCAATAAAAATATAATTTATTATTTAATAATATTAAATTAAATAAAAATTTAATTAAATTTTACATATTATAAAAAGACCGATGTACTATTTATATATTAATAAGTAAAACATAAAATTTTATTTAAAAAAAATATATACAAAACAAACGTTACATTGAATAATTAATAATAGTAGAGCACAATTAAAAAAGATAAAACATTAATATTCATTCAATCTTCTGAATTAGTATACTGCTTTCACAAATACTCTATTAATACATTACGGAGTGCAATGTGAGCATCTTTGTCCTTGATTTATCTATGGCAAGTAAGAAATTGTTGAAATCGAGTATTTTCATCTACTATCATTTCAACTGTTGGAAGTGGTGCTTCCATTGCATCTATAATTGGTGCATTAAGATCACGTTTATATTCAATTATCATGTTATGCATGATAATGCATGGAGTGATTATATCATGTAGCATATATTTTCTCTAGAAAAGTGCCGGTCCCACGACAATTGCAAAACGTGATTGTAGAACTCCGAATGCACGCTCCATGTCTTTCCTACAGGCCTCATGTTTCATAGCAAAATACTTTTTCTTCAAATCACGCGACTCACGAATAGTTTGCACAATAGTGGACCATTTTGGATATATACTATCAGCTAAATAATAACCCATATTATATTTTTTTTCCTTGAATAACATAATGAGCGGGAGGAGCTATGTAATAACCTAGGTAAAGTATAAAATTTAAAAGTATAATTAAGTTATTAATTATGTAGTTGTGATACTTTTCACATGTGCATTGTATTAGATTGAGATTTTACTATGAGTCAATGGAGCAATTATAAAGTTACAATTGATAATAGTATGATTAGAGAAAGAAAATTGTAGGAACTCTAGAACCCAATTGGGGGGCGGCTAGTGGAATTGCTAATGGGAATTTTGTTTTGTTAAGTTAAAAGTGTAAGATTGAAGATAGAAATTGAGATGGATCCCACCTACCTTAAAAGTCAACATTTTACACAAATTAGAAATTTCTTAAATTGCAAAATTAAATTTACCATTATCAAATTGTGGATAGTTATCTATATGTTTATTTATATTAGAAAATCAATAATATGGTTAATAATTATAACTATTGGATCAAAACAAGTAAATCTTCACCATCCACCTTTGATGACTAGATATAAAACTAGAATTTTCTTAATTCTATCTCATTTCTCATCTTCCAAACTAAAATTTGAAGACAACTACTTCTTCTTGTATAAACCATTCGGCCACCACCACTTCTTCACCAAAGATTCAAGAAATTTTAAGGTAATTTCTAAAACCTAGCTTGAATTTCATCTCTAGTATGTGTAGGAGTGTGTGTAGTTGGTTGGTTTACAATTTCTTTCTCCTTCTTGTAGAAATAGTTCGGCCTAAATGAGTTATTGGAGGAGATGTTTGATTATTTAAAATTATAGTAAAAATGAACTTGTTTATGCTTGTATATGATGGGAAAATTGATCAAATTTGATGGGTTTGTTAATTGAAGGAGTTAGAATTGTATATTAAGAATTATAAGAGATTAACTCAATTAAAGAGCTGGACTTTATGACTTCTGTTTGAATTAGTTAGAATTCGAATTTGTCTAAAATAAAAACATGAAAGTTGTAGATATATATCTTATGTAGACTCTGGTAAAAGGAATTTATAAGATTTTATTTGTGTAAGGAGATATCTTTTCTAAACTGAAGTTGACCCGAATTGATGACCTAATAGGTAATCCAGAATTAAGTGATGGATTTGATGACCTTAAAGACAGAAATTGGTCAAACATAAAATATAATAAATGATCATGTATATGTCTAGTAGTTATTGGTAAAATTAATTTGCATTTGGATCTGTAAATTGTGACTTGTATCTAAATAAGTGAAGTGTACTTAGTCTGTCTCTACAATAGAAACAAAACAGAATTTAAATAATCATTCTATCCTGCGTAGAGCATGTTTTAATATAAATTTTGGATATGTGATATATTGATATATCTATTTTTATATGCAAAAATAGTCACTCATTTGGATTAATAGAACATGAATTATGAAAGAAACTTCACCAAGAAGTCAAACTTGGTTAATAGAAAATACATTAAAGTATATTGTTTTACTACCATCATATGATCACTTGAGTCAATCTTTAATTTAACCAAAGTTAATCAATTAACTTGTTATAGCATGGATATGATGAATTAAAAATGAAATGATAAAGGTACAATGATTTAGTGAATCATGGTAACGAAATTAATGGAAATGAATAAAAGTATATTGTACTTTGTAAAATGTGCATACATGTATGTGGTATATTGAAATAAACTCGATATGATTGATGTTGGTAGAAATGTCATAGTGTATCCTAAGCTAAATTATAAGAACTACTAATAAAATTAGGATAAGTGAATTAAGTGAATTATTTAGTAATGGTCAAAGTATAATTTATATGGTATAATTGGTAGTAGAATTTAAAGGTTAAGTCAAGGAAAGTGCCAAGGAAGTAAAGATATATCCGTACTGTTGTGCTAAATACTATATTGGAGCAAAGGAGAAAATGTGAGTTTGTAGTATTTTAATATAGTATGGGCGATTGCCCTTGAATTATCACTTGATATATATATATATATATATATATATATATATATATATATATATATATATATATATATATATATAATTGAAATCCCTAACTCATTGCATATGAATCTTGAACAACCAGTGATATTCAAATTTCCACGCTAGGGTCATACTTGATGATCTATGGCCTATCCGTTAATTCATTGCTGGCCTTCGGCTTAGTTATTGTTTTTGTTGGTGGCTTTTGGCCTATTCGTAATTTCATTGATGGCCTTCAGCCTATTCTTTATCTCATTAATGGTCTTTGGCCTATCTGATATTTTATTAATGGCCTTTGACCTACTTGTTGATTTATTGATGGCCTTCAGCCTAGTTATTAATTCATTGATGACATTTGGTCTAAATGTTATGCTACCGATTCAACTGAACATTTTCAAGTTCATTTGAACTCATTACTGATAATTCAAAACCTCATTGATACTGTAACGACTGTGTATACAATTTACTGTTCATATATTACGAATTGTCTTTAAATGATAATATTGATAAGCAGAAATCTCCCTACTGATGTGGGGTAATACATCGGACCTATACACATGGTAAAAAGCCCGCAGATAGGGTGAGCGTATCAGCCTCAATTGAGGGGTGGTCCTAGCCGTGAGACCTGATCAGTCTTACGCTCTATACTGTTATGAGTGAGCAAAGCAATAGCTGCCACTCCACTGTTTACTGATATGAGTGGGAAAGACATCAACCGCCACTCCACTATTTACATTGGAAAGCATGCCGCTTCCAAAACTATGATTTCTGCTAAATTGCTTATAAATGGAGCCACTATTACTTACTTAAGTGGTACTCTCTTTAATATTATATGGTACTGAATTTCCATTTTCACTATATTTTCTTGCTGGTATATTATATTAAAGTATTACATTCTCACTGAGTTTAACTCACCCCTAGTGGTTTATTATTTTTAGGTATTATTGGAGGTCAAGCAAGGTATTCTCAAGCTCAATTCCTCCGCTTGGGATTTTCATTGCTGCAAATGGTATGTAAATTTCAAAATTGTAGTATTATTATATTTCAAGGAGTTTAATCTAGAGCTCCATGATTATTGTGATCTTTTGAATTTATTTCTGAGTTTTGGAGATTTCTAGTAATGATCTGTAATTTTAATATGATGATATTGAATGACATGGATGATAATAGCTATGAATGAGAGTAAATGATACAAATGCTAAAGTGTTGGGATCTTATTGTTATCCCTTAATGTCTTACTAAGTTATGATAGAGATATGGATATGGATTTACAAGTTATGATCCTGGATTTGCTTGCATTGTATAATGTAATTTTAGGATTGCATAAAATAATGGGTTCTACGAGTTTATGTGACTTTATATCTCCCTATACCCTAGAAACGTCACATACCAAAAATGGGGTGTGACAAGCTATACCTTGAGCGAGATTGAAAATCAAATGCGATGACTCTAACACATTAATGTCATTGTTGGTGCCCGGCATACCAAAATATGCGTGCCATATCCAAAAATCATAATCGACTACAGCTTCAAGAATAATAGTTGGTGTTCCACTACGTCTTGTATATTGTCCGGCCTATGCTGTGGGACAATTTTTTGACTTCCAATGCATACAATCTAGACTGCCCAATATTCTTGGAAAATCACATTGCTAACCAATATGGAGTAGCTTGGCAACATCATTAGCGTTAGGTGATCTTAGATATCGCTTTGCAAAAATCTCTACAATAGCATGACAAAATCTCTTTAAGCTTTTAATTGTTGTTGACTCTCTAATTTTAACATATTCATCGGTAGCATCCGCTGAAAGACCCTATGCCAACATCCGGAACACGGCTGTTAGCTTTTGTAAAGTTGATAATCCAAGTCTACCAAGTGCATCACTTCGTTATTGGAAGTAGTTATCATGACCTTTGACTGCATCAACAATACGAAGGAACAAACTTTGAGACATTCGATATCGTCGATGAAACATATCATCATTGTAGCATGGATTATCGAAAAAATAATCTTTAAACAAATTATGATCTACTGCTTCACAATTGTGATCGATCACTATATGACTTGGAATGGAGCCACCATGGGTAACCTGTGTAATACCCCGAATTTTTAATTATTAATTTTGGGTAATTAATTTTAGTAAAATAAAATTGATTTATTGATTTATTTATTTTAAGTAAAATTTATTAATTTATTTAATTATTTTAGAAAATTAAATTGATTTTAGATTATTATTATTATTATTATTATTATTATTATTATTATTATTATTATTATTATTATTATATAAGTTAAGTTAAAAAGAAAGAAAGAAGATAAAGGAGAAAAAAAAAGAAGAAAGAAACAGAAAACGGAGGCAGAGAGAGAGAGAGAGAGCAGGAGAGAGAAAGAGAAAACTGGCCAGAACGCTGCCTTCCGGTCGTCGAAAAGCTACACGCACCGGACCACCAGAAAGGGGAGGAGGAGACGCTTCCAATGGTATCCAGCTGGTCGCCGTCCGCCGCCGCACGCGCCGCCGAACCGGTCTCCAGCCAGCAGACTTTCGATCACTGTTTCGTCGACTTTCCGACCTCCGTTTTCGATGATTCTCATACCGTTGAACTCGTTATCTTGTAAGCTTCGATTCAGTATATCGTTTGGAAATTATGGTGATCGTTTTAATTTTTGCCTAATTTACGGTGTTATTTTGGATCTGTCGATACGTTTCTCGGCGATCCTCCGGTGAAAAATTTAATGGTGCATATTTTAGGTATCCATATTTCGATACGGATTTATTGACACCAATTTTACCGCTGTCCGACACCGTTGATATTTTTCGATGACTTTTTCGGCGACTCTCCAGTGAGTGCGTCCGACAGTCCGGAATTTATCCCTGATAGTTAATTCGACGTTAGAATAATTTATTTCAGCTTAGTGGAATTAATATGAATTTTAGATAGTCAGTTATGATTAAATTTTATTCCTGATAGTCTGTTTATAATTTATTTGCTA
>CATKHJ010654996.1:0-12134 GCA_949750685.1 Vernicia montana | reverse complement strand
GTCCTTGGAGGGCCCTATGCAGTCCTTCAGGGTCAGACTGGCCGGTTCGTCAGATTTTTTGACCCTTTCCTGCCCGTTTCAGTTTTCGAGGCTTAATCGCATGTTCGAGGGTTCAGACGGTGCAAAATTCAGGGTTCACAGTCACATATGCATTTTTAAATGCTACAATGCCACGTATCTATCAAAACATGAATCTATTCTCTCTCAACTCGTGTAAAGAAGAATCTTCACTAGCTCTCTCTCTCTGGCTTTTACCTTAGAAAACCTAAATCTCTCATCTTTCTCGCGATTGAAGATAAGCTGGACTCTTTCGTTGATCTCATAAACACAAAATTCCTAAACCTTAGCTACAAAAAAAAAAAAAAAAAAAAACCCACAAATAAATTAAAGATCATAAGCCTTGAATACTATAAAAAAATAAATTTGAACCCAAATCAGAGTTGTATCAATAAAATCTTACTGGGTCTTAGATCATCAAATGATGGAGAAGATTGAGCTTTGTAGGAGAAAGATCTTTTAGAAAGAGAAAATATAAAGATCTCTTAGAGAGAAAATGTATTGTTCTTGTTAGTGTTTGATTGGAGAGAGAGAAGGGGTTTTGAATTTAAAAGGCAAGATTGATTTGGTTATGGTGATGGTGGCTATAATTTTGTTTGATGATCCAAACAAAATTATGGGTGATTAATTTTCAAACTAAATTATGGTTTTGTATAAAATTGCTATGTTTTTCTTGATTTGAAACAAAGCATGGTTTTTGTTTATAAATTTGTTCAAAACCATAAGAATCACAAGTACAAACAGAATCAGTGTGGTATTAGTAGAAATGGAGTGGCTTTAAATCATGTTTCGTCAATGTTGGTGTCACATCCCACTTTTTGTAATATGATAGTCCTAGGGCATGGGTAAGTCTAATGCCCCTGAGAACCCGTAGAACCCGATTACATTGGAAAACTAGTATAATTTCGGTAGCATACCAACAATACATTCAACTTTCCCAGTATATGAAACATGCAAGCAAATTACACTTTCAATAATTTTCCTCCCTTACATCCCTAATTTCATAGTCAGTACAAATCCTCCCAGTATTTCTCATATAAAATGATTTATTTTCAAGGTTAATCTCACATATCAATAATTGACTACATTTATACAAATTAGTTATATTAAATTACCCACTAGCATCATTATACATACTAAATAATTTACACTACTAAATTCAGAAACTTAAGTACCATGGAGCATCTAGACATCACACTAATTTCAACTGCATACGTTCTCTTACCACTAGTTATACAATTATCAGAACATAATATATTTTCTTTAATATATTTCCTTTACATTGACTCTTAGTTTCAAACGGATAATGAAACTTGAGTTGCACTGATTAATCATTAGTCGTGTAAAAAAAAAGAGGGGGAGTCAGATAAAATCCCAGTGAATATACATTAAACTGGCATGCATATCAGTTAGGTATCAATTAGGTACGTGTGATTAATAAAGAAATCAATGTATGATCGAGGTGCAATGACAAATTCACAGTTGAAAGTATAGTAGAAATTACAATCAATTTATTGTAAATAAATTCACATATCTCATGTAATGTAGTACTGCGACGCCCACAGATTTCATGTTACATATTAAGGCACAAGGTTAGCTAGACCTTGTGGCTAGGGCGTTCAAATACCTCCTAGCAAGGTCCAAATTCACTGTGCACAGAGTCTGGTGATCCCCTCACCAAAAAAAGAGAATTTCTGCTGTGGCGACATAATTCATCTGTATCAATTTGGTATGTCAACATTGTACAATTGGCAAAATTAGGGATTCAATTTAGCAATGTTCAACAATTATCGAGTACCATTGTTTATAGTAATGTGATTAGGGTTGAATTTCAATGAGTGGTAGATGTGGTTCATCATGAATAATGAAAGAACAATTAAAATTAAGGATACAATGGAAACGATATACAAGCAATATGCATAACAACTTAGTATGTACTCACCTTTCCAATTACTTTGTTTAATAACTTTATATTGTTCAATATTAGGATTATTTTCTCTTTTGAAATTTTCCACTCTAATCTGGTCCTCTAAGACTTTTACACATAATATACACATGTGTTAGGTTTAAATTCCTATAAACAAATCCATTACAACATAAAAATTAAAAAATCGGTTTATTGATTCTAATCTAGCCAGTCCCCTTGTTACTACCATAACTTGAGTTATACCATCCCAATTGTCCTGATTACAAAGACATTGAAATATTAACAAATTTATCTCCAACATATCCAAAATTCAACCCATTTTAACTTCTATAGCTTTTAGGGTGACTTTCCAAACTTTGCCCTGATTATGTTGCCTAGGTTCCCTGAGCTCTCCATACTATTTTTAGCGTATCTCAATCTACAAAACTCCAATTGATGTAATTATTTTTTAGGGTGAAACTATACTCATGGGGAAACAATTTATTAGTTTGACCTTGAATTTATTCTACTTCTAAAGTCCTCAAATTTAGAGTTGAATGTCAGAATTTCTGTCATTCGGAGCACCTTGCAATAACCACTTGGTCTCCCTATATCTTCTAACCTACTTGGATTATTTCTCTGAAATTTTTACAGATTTTAGATAGAATATGAATATTCATTTATTATGTTTTATTCATCTCCAAATTCTCATTCTAGGGTACTCAAACCCAGCCTCTAACTTTCTAAAATTTATGGGTTGTCTGCAGGAAGGCAGTCCTATTTTTCCTCCAATATCTCCAAAAGTATAAAGAATTGACCTAAACTTACTTCCAAAGAAATAAACTAAAGAAATCAATATATAATTTTTATGTTTTGACTTTCCTCAAATTCGTGCTTCTTAGGGTTTAATTTCTCCTCTCAAGTTCCAGTACCTCCAAACCCTCAAGTCTGTCTACTTTGGTTTCTTATTCCCTTCATCCTATTCTTTTATTCCTTACTCCATTTTACCAAAATTACTTCAATTAAGTCTTTTCATTCACCAATTTAACTTTTCTCAACTCCAAAACCTCATTTCTCCACACCCCCCCCCCCTCTCACTTCAACCAACACAATCAACACTAATAATTCAATCTCACAATCATCACACAACATATATATATATATAGATAAATGAAAAGAGCTAAGTTAATTCTTAATCTTACCTCAAAATTCTCTTCTCCTTCTTCTTCTCCTCTTGCTCTCTCTTTCTTTCTCACTTCCTTTCCTTAGCTAAAATTTTGAGAAACAAGAAGATAGAGTCTATCTTCTCATCTTTACCCCTTTTATATATTTTTTCTTTTCTTTTTGATCTATTTTTATTACATGTAATTTTGGACAATTTTCCACCTTTGATTTCCTTCCCCATGGCTGGCCCTTGACATATGTTATTTTATTTTATTTTTTTTACCTTAGTCAAAATGTAATAATTATCTTTTTAAAGAAAATTACACTTTTACCCTTTTTGTCTAAAACTCTACTACTCTTTCTAGTTTCTGTCTAAAATTATTTTTACTCTCTAATTTAGATTTCTAATATCATTTTTAATCTTTTTTCCATAAATTTTTCCTAGGCAAGAATTTTCTAAAATTCCGAAAACTAAAATTCGTCGGTTTTGCATGTAGCATACCGATTTTGTTTAGGTATTTTTTATGCTTAACTCTAACTTTATTTTTGAATTTCATCACTTCTAATATCCTCATATTTGCCTGAATTATTCAAATAAAATATAAAAATTCATTCCAGGATCGAAATTTGCCAATTCACTCTAAAGACCTCGATTTTCAAACCCGTATCCTTTTTAGGATTTTGGTTTCTAACTTCCTATTTTCTATCTCTTTTCGTTCTAAATTATGTTATTACTGTCTATTAATATTTTTTATACCATCTTTAGGTTTCCAATATCCTATTTAATAATATTTTCTTAAATTTACCTTGAATTGATATCGATGAGAAATTGAGGAGTCAGACTCCTTTGATTTCATGCTTAGCATATAGATTTCCAAACTCATAGTTAATTTAAGGTTTTGAACATTTTCCTTCTATTTTCTCCTTCAATTCATCCATCTAACTTAGTTCCAAATTATCTCTAAGTCTCTGGCGACCTAGGGATGCCAGGGATGTTATAGTTGGATATGTTAAGGCATCTTCATATTTCAACTATGAGTTTTCAGTTTCTTTCTGCTATCATTTTCATATATTCTTTGTTCAGTTCTTAAATACCCCATTCTTTAAAAGCTTAATTATTTAGGTTCCCTTAATCCCATTTATTCATTTTTTATACTCAATTTCAATGATTAAACACTAAAATTGAAGGTCCATTATGTGATATTTGTGTAATTTTATGTGGAGCTATACTGGATTTGTGATGGGAAAGGTTATTAATTACCCAACTGGTATTTTAAAGAGGTAAATTATTTTCTTTTAATATTTTTCAAAAACATCCAGTAAATGAGGCAAATCCCCAAACACCCATTTCACCAAAGCTTTATTGTTTCTCATCTACACCATTTTCTCCACCAACAAAGCTAAAGAGACCCTAACAAATCTCTTTCTCCAATCATTTTCTCAAGCTTGGTTCTAGCAGAAACCCAAAACGCAGGCTTCTTCCCTCCATCTCTCTTTCTTGTTCTTCCTCAAATCTGTATTCCCTCTAAAACCCAATCAATTTCTATCCCTTGTTATTTTCCCTTAATCTTTAGCAATTTTTATACCACATAAATTAATCTTCAATTTCTATTACTATTTTTATTTGAATCCCTAATCTTATTTTCCCCATAATTGATAGACTAGTGACTGCCAAGAGTGAGGTTCATGCTCAAGTATATTAGGTCAGGAGTTCACAATTTGTAAATTAATATTTTTCATGGATTTCACTTTGGGGTTCCGATTTTAATTCTCTTCCTCTCTTGCATGTAAGGATTTCTGAGTTGGATGGCTAAGCCTAAGGTGGAAATCCTCTACTGGATTTCAGATAAAGGAAATATCACTTTTAATTTTCCTCCATTTTTGAATTTATGTGACTCTTTGTGTTTGCACTTCCTTACTCTATTTTTGGGGATTTTTGTCCTGATTGTATCATGAGATTGTTAATTAATATTCATATTTGGTGATAAATTGATAAATTTCTTAACTTTGTTAGTTTGAATCTTTGAGCTTGAAACAATCATTTCCTGAAAGTTCAAATCTTTGTATTTTAGTTTTTATCTATCCATGATCATTTCCTGACCATGAATACCATTTTGTAGGTTAAATATTTATTTATTTATTATTATATCACTGAGTAATGAATTTTATTGCTTTAAAAATTGAGTGAAAACAGACCAAATGAAGAACAATAGACAAATAATAAAAATATGAATTAATAGAGAGAAAAATTAATATGTGAAAACTTTTGTTACCTTTGAGCTTGAGTGTTAGTTGTTTGTTGTTTTTGATGGTTAACTATTGATATGAGAATTCTCTGCTATTTGAGGGTGTTGATTTTAATTTAATTGTGGCTTGAAAATTTGGTCTTTGAAATTAAAGGAAATTTTGGAAATTTGTTGCTTATTGCACTCGTAAATACTTTTGTGTGTTAAAAAAAAATTAGTTTCTTGATGCTTCAGTAAGTGAAATCTTAAATTTTTAAATGCCAATATTTTCAAACTATTGTGATTTTTGGCTCTTTCATTGCTGCAAATTTTGCTATTAATTTGAATTTTTCACCCTTCCTACGGTTGAAAATGTTAAGAATTGAAATTTTAATAGCATGGAGTTGTAGTAAAGGAATTTCGCCAGATAGATAGAGAATAATTTGTTTGGAGCAGTCTTAGCCATCTTAGTCATGGTTTAAAATTTGATGGTGGTTAGCCATTGATGGAAACTTGAAGGAGCTTTTTAGATTTATTTTCTTGTTAGATGTTTAAATGTTAGGGTGCCTAAGAAGTTCTTTTCATTACTCTGTTTTTCCTTTTCTCTATTGCCTGCATTAATCTATCAAATTTTATTATTTAAAATGGTCTATGTAATTTTAAATTTCAAGGAGTTCATTGAAACTTATGTGATCATCTTTGATCCACCATTTTAATGAATTGTACCTTTTCAAGTCACAGGAATATTTGGTTCCTTAAATATTTATGTTTAAAAAAATTGTCATTTGAACCAAAAAAGAATGAAAAAATATAGCTTCATGTCAATCTTTAATTAGATATGGAATTTGTTATGAAAAATTGGATGTTGCTATTTTTGAACTTAGGTTGGTACTATAGTTCTCTCCTTAACTAACTTAATTGTGATATTAATAAACACTGAATAGTACAGAACAGTATAAGAACTATTTTTAGGAGATGTGGTCAATAGTTTTTTGGTGATAAATTAGTAGAATAGAAGTAGAATGATCCTTAATAATTTTTAGGTGATGTGGTTAATAATTTTTATACTACTTTTTCTATTTTGCTCACTCTCATTTCTCAAGTTATATAGACACACCACCTGTTTTCCATTTAAAAAAATTGTAATTTTATTTGCCTTCTTTAGCTTTCTAAAATATAATCTGGTGTATGCTTAGAATGTGAATTTGATACCAGTTTTTCTAATGCATTTTGAAGGTAGATTCACCATTTTTTTCATGCTTACTGCAGCCAATGCCTTGTTAAATTGACAAGATGTCATAACTGCTAATTTTAGGTTTGATTTCATTTGAATTTAGAATTTATTGCAAATCACCTTTAGTTTTAATTTATTTATTTATTGCAAATCTAATTATAATTTCATTTCCTTGCGCAGTTGTTGTGACATAATGAATTGAAAAGGAAAATCTCAGTCTTTCCATTACTTTTGACTTTATGTGAATGTGGGATGATCAAACAACTTGAACATTTACAAAAGTTTCAAACTAAGGATGACAAAAGGTTAAAGCATGACTTTTAACTTCATTTCACTACTGCTGGCAATTGGTTTTAATCAAACTGACAGAACTGAAAAAATCAATTTCATTGTATCTTGTTTTAAACTAAAATTAAATATAGCCAAAAGATTCATGTTCTGAAATGCAAAATAGTTAGTATGAAGGCTGCAGCTTCAAACATTTAGGACTTCTTTTTTTGTTACAACAATGTAGGGTGTGTTTGTTTTATCTATCATAATAGGAGACCTTATAAAAGCTACTTATATATTACTCTGGTCTTTGGACATGACCAAGTTGTGCAATTTAATGGGTTTGTAGTATCAATTTGCATTTAACATGTTTTATGAAAATACAAATTGGGTTTAGTTCAATTGGTATACGACAAGTAATCGCAATGCAAATAGGGTAATGGAATTCAATGCCCAATCCCTAATCGTAACAACTAAAAAAAAAAAAAAACACATTTATGATACTTGGTGGATTTAATTCTGTTGCTACCTTTATACTGTATAATTTCACTCAAATGCATATATTTTATATTCTGTCTCTATCTACATATTTAATTTGTGCTGGTATTAACATGCCATTAGAATGACTAAACTGATTAATTGTGTAATAGGCCAAGGAGGTTGCAAGATGTCCTCGAGGAACTTGATTCCTAATCTCTATTTATCATGTGTTTCAAGAAGGTAATTCCATTGTCGATGGCCCTGCTAACCAAGGAGTTCGTAGAAGCTCAGATGTGTGGCTTGGATTTAGTGGTGTGTAGGGTTCATTTTCTTTGATCCATTTTGGTGGATGTTCTCATTCTGGTATATTCCATTTGTTGCAACAACTTTTTTGTCTGACTAAATCTTAACAGTGACTTTGTTTGGGCATATTTTTTGATACATGCTATCTTGATGCCCAAACAAATGGTTTCTATTTTCTTGGTCTCCATTTCTTGGCTTCACTGTTGCTACCTTTATGGTGTTTTTGGCAGAACATTGATATTTCTTTGCTTCTTGGGTCCGCTTGGCTTTTGCTTATATAGGACAAGTGCTTATGTACCTTTTCTTTGTTGCAAAAAGTTTTGTTGTCATTTATTTAGAAAGTTTAATTAGCTGTAGATTTTTTTTTTTTTGCCTTTGCACTATCTTAGATGTTTTTAGACCTTATTCTCTTTGGCTTTATGTTTCCTTGTCCTTTTACTAATAATAATAATCTTTCTGATCTGGCTTATCAAAAATAAATTTGAGCAAATGGAAAATATGGTATAGTTTTGTGCTGAAATTCCCAGGAAAGAGGTCTATGCAATAGAACTTGAGAAAATTCTTGCAACCAGTTGTAGTGTAAAAAAAATAAAATAAAAGCAAAAGTAGCCGAGTTTTTAAAGTACAAGAATTTGTTCTTTCTTTCACAAATTAGCATTCAAGACATTTCTCTTAACCCATCTGCAAACATAGTCTAGTGAAAACGTATCTCTTGATTGACCAATAGATCATTTCAAGTCTATCATTCTTTCAATATTAGAAAAAAAAAAAAAGAGGTCATCTTTAATCAATAATTATGTTGATGGAAGAATTAAATTATACTATCAGAAGATGGTGCATAAAAGAGCTGACCAAGATATTGTAAAGGTTACAATTAGCAACACAAAATACAAGAACAAATAAATTAATGGTTATTTGTTGAAAAGTACTAGTAGTATTTGGAATTTTTTTTTTTTTTAAAGAAATTTGTATTTGGAAATGTAAATATCATCCATTTTGCACATTTTGAGATACATATGCCTTAATATATTTTAGAATAAGGGTGTAACACCCCACATGAGTGGTACTTGTAAATTTTTCAAATTATTTTAATTCAATGAATAGCTAGTTTTGATGTTCAAGTATCTTTTAAAATGTGAAGATTTTAAAGTTAATTTTATAAATTTTTACTAACGATAAAGTCACGTTTGTTACTTTTTTTTGAACGAATATTACAATTAATTTGGGGTTCAGGAATTTCAAACAATGACCAAAGTCACGTCACTTACCCATTCTGAACGAGCGTTATTAAATTTCAAGAATTTACCCAGAGAGCAAAGTAACACCCGTTACAGAGTATGAACGCCCGTTATGGTTGATGTGTACATATGGTAGTAATGATATAAATCATGAGACTTCAAATACCTATATGCCTGCAGAGAAAATTGAGAGATTCATTATACTTACAAAGAAAGTTAAGAGACACAGTTTAGCTTAAATTTAGTTGTTATTTATTATAAATTGTTCACTATGCCATTTGGACCAAAACCATGTTAGGGAAAAATTGATGAAACTTCTTCACCCTCCTTCTCCATCAAGAAGTTGATTGAAATGTATAAGTTTAAATTAAGAGTTGTATTTTTGTAAAAGTTAAAGTTCTTGTATCTTTCTAATATTGCTCCATAGATCGAAGAGATCCATGTATTAATGACTTAATGAAATGAATTAAAAGATTTCGGATTATTTTCTTAAAGTTTTGACCCACTATGTGAATCGTGTATGACTATAGCATGATTGTTTATGTAATAACCTGAATTTTTATTTATTTTAGAAAATTTTATTTTCGTATGAAAATATAATTATTTAATTCGACCTGCTATATTTGTATTTAATTAGAAATTTGAATCATTATCATGATTTTTTAAAGATCTATTATTTAATCATACTTTTATTATATTTATATTTTAAGTAATGGAAAATTTTGTATATCGATGTTTCGTGAAATAAAATATCTTTATGAAATTAATAAATTATGTTTTGATTTATTATAAGATTATTTTCAAAAATTTAATGTCACGACCCAACTTCTGAATCGCGACAATCCCAGGGCATGGGTAAGTATAAAGCCACCGAAAACCCGTAGAACCCATACATACTACACAATCTAATACAATATCATGTAACTAAACCATAATTATCTCATCATATAATCACATATCATATCCCAAGATCAGAACCTGTTTTCACATGTTCATCATCTATTCATCAATAGTATCATAATATTTATCACTTAACTCATACCCATAATCTTTCCATATAACTCATATTACATACACAATAATTACAATACTCTTTTAACACCCATGGAGCTACTATAATAACTTGAACAATTACATATACACATATGTCAAATGAAACTTTACATTAATATGTTGCAATTTTTGTTGTTTTTTCTTTGGAGACACGCGTCAAACTATCATCATACTACAAAATTCAAGTAAAGTATACTTCAAGTAATGGTAGAAAATCCATATATATATATATATATATATATATATATATATATATATTGAGCGAACTGTCAAACACTTCCATGATAAGTTTAAATTATTATTTTTGAATTGAATTATTTTATTTTTTGATTATTATAAATTTAAATTTGAAAATAATTAACTCATATATGAGTTTTTCTTTTCAAAATTAATTTTAGGCTCTTAAAATCAAATTGCAACTAATTATTTTTGGGCAAATTACTATTTAATCCCTCAAGTTTGACCTAATTAACTAACTAGTTTCTGCTTTTTGAGAAACTAACTAATTAGTCCTTATATTTTGATTCCGTCAATAAACTAAATCATTTCATCCAATATTCAATGATTTTTCCGTTAGTCAATCCTTGAATTAATTTTTAATTAAATTATAATATAATTTTATACCTATAATACCCCTTTTATACATAGAGACCCAAATCACTCACTCATCCCGCTCTATCCCTCGACTCGCCTCTCTCTACTGCATCATCGGTTCCCTCTCTCTCTATATATCTTTTTTCTTTCTGTTAAAAATCCACACAGACACCCACTCTCTATAATACCCTTTTCTTTTTGAGATTGAATTTGGCGTCAATTCTTTGAAATTGCAACTGTTGGAGAGAAATTTTGGAGATTGATGGTCATACATGTTGAAGCTTACCCATATCAGCAATGGAGAAGATGACGAACGGCAGCTTGGATCGGTAGTATCAGATCAACGCGCTGAGAACGAGAATCACTAGGAGGTTGTTGTTCTCGCCGACGGTGACCTTTGGAAGCCGGATCGTGATGCCGATTGTCTTTGTAATAAGTGGATCTGATTGTTTTTAAGTTGTACTTATATTTTGATGTTGTTGGTTAGAGAATCTGAGTTTTTGCTTTTATGGGTTCTGCTTGGTTGCCTAGAAAAGGAAGAAAAAGCTAAAAGTGGAAGAAGTTTTTGATTTCCTAGTTTGCTGTTGATATTTTTTAAAGCTTCTGAAATAGGAAAATATTATATTGGTTTTGTTTTTGGTGAGTAAATTGCTGAACTTAATTTGAGTCAAATAATTCTACATTACTTCATTGTGTTTTTTCCCTTATTTTGTTTCATAATAATTGTGAGTCTAGTTTCCTTAATCATATTTTTTTTCATTGACTCCTTGAAAAATCAGTTTTAAAATCATTAAAAATCTCTTTATAAAATCTTTTTGTTTAGGTAAATAAACTATAAAAACAAAGATATGACTTGTAATGGAGAATGAGACAGGGGAAAGGCGGGAGAATATTGGTGGGGTTGAGAAGGTGACATGAGATGGATTGATGGAATGGAATGGGGTTATTCATCTGATTTTGGGTAAAGATGGTGAATGAGGTTGTTCATTTGTTTTTGTTGTGTTCCCAGTAGGATCTGTTTTTGTTGTTGTTCATCTAATAGGATTTAATTCGTTTTGAATTAGGATTAGGGATGACAATGGGGCGGGGAATCCCCGTTTCCTGCGGGGATTTGCCCCGAACGGGGCGGGGATTCTTTGAATTTTATCCCTATGGGATGGGGATGGGGTGGGGACGGAGAGTGTATTCTCCACCCCACGGGGATCCCTATTCCCGTCCCCGTGGGGACCCGATATTATATTTATATAATTGTTTTTAATATAAAAAATATATTACTTAGTTATATATATATATTAGGATTTCTAATTTTATCACTCGCTCTTTGTAATTCTCTCACATCATCATTACTCTAAAAAATTTATTTAAGTACTCTCATACTTTTATGTATACTAAATTTTTTAATGTTTTATTAAATAAAATTGCTGAACATTTTTAATATATTAGGTGTATTTACATTTTAATTTTGTTTAGTTGATACTTTGTATGTCTGAATCTGTTAACATTTTCTAAATAAATTTATTCTTATTTTTCAGCTATTATTTATGAATTTTATAAATATAAAAAAATATATTAGTAATACTATATATATATTAATAAGTAAATATATATAA
>CATKHJ010654838.1:0-10670 GCA_949750685.1 Vernicia montana | reverse complement strand
AGGTCAGTTGCGGGCGCGACTTATCTGTTGCGGGCGCTATATGTTTGTTGCGGACGCAATTTACAGGTCAGGCAGACTACTTAGAGAATTTTCTAAGTTCTTCATTCTCAAGCACTAATAGGTCATTTTATCTGAAAAATACACTAAGTTGAAATGTTAGAACAATTCAACTTGATTGCCAAGATCAAAATTGAGTTTGACTTAGTTGGATTACACCACTAAGGTCAACAGGTTAGACTCATGAATGCATGCTAATGATGTCATAAAATTCTCATCTAATGCACAAATTTTCCTATTGAATCAGAAAAATCATTCTTTTCTTTTTCATCGTTGTCCAAAGTATGTCAATTGCCCATTTGAGTTTGAGATCCATTAGCCTAACTTTTGCTTGTATTTCTCTTTTGCATTTCGTTTTTTATTTCCTCTAACTTTTGCCAAAGGAGCTTGATTGTGGATCCTTAGCAAGGATGTCATCTTTCATTTTTTTTGTTTCCTCTAACTTTTTCCTAAGGAGTTGGATGATGGATCCTTAGTGAGAACATTATTCACTCTCTTTTGTTCTCCCTTTTCATTTTTTTTTTTTTTGTTTTTTAGCCTAGTAAAATGAGACTAGAAATCATATTGAACTTTTATTCATGAAAAATAGTTCAATTACATAAAGAAGTTTTAAAAGAGATAACCACATTCAGGACAAGTCATCTCTTCCAAAGGCGCTTCAAATAAGAAAATGGGGGTGACTGACTCTAGAGCTCTTCAACTAGGGCCTTCATTTTCTTAGCTTCCTCAAAGATCTTCTTAATGATGACTTTAGCCTTCTTCATATATTCCAAGGCTTTTTCTAGCTCGGCATCAACTTTGCAAACTATTATAATCGCTTATTGAGCCAACTCATCGATGGACATACTACTGTAGGGATTTTTATGAGCATGTGCTTCAGAATTAGACCTCAGCATCTCATAATAGGGATTGGCCCTTTTCCTAGCCATTTTGGATTCAATGTCAAGGGCCTTGAGTTCAACTTTAGCAACAACATCTTCGAGTTTCCCAAATAAGGTCAAGTCCTTTTTGTTTGAGTCTCAGATAAGCTCTTTGCTTGGTGAGGTCATTCCGAGTCATAGAAAAATTCATTCTTAGATGGCTGCAAGGGTTAGAATGATTCAATACTCGTGAATGCAAAACTAATGCACTATCTCCACATATCTTTCTTTGAAAAAAATTCATAGCCTAAGAACACTTTCAGGCAAGATGGAACCACACTTTTTCAGATTTTGCCCCCTCATTTGAACACTTGTTGTTAACTAGCCTTTTAGGTTTTCTAACTAACTATTTTCTCTTTTTTACCCTTAACTTTTGCCTAGGGCCTCAATGTGAGACGCATAGCAAGGCTATGTTCTTTTTGTTCATTTTTGTTTTTCATCTCACAACTCGCTTCAAGTGTTTAAAGCAAAAGGACACCATTTTATTTCATCATAAGCAGGTTTTACAAATGCAAATTATTATATAATTAAAACTCTTTACTCTATCAATTGGGCTTAAGCCTTATCTTCATCAGGGGTCTTCATGCATGAGATGGAGAACTTCTCATTGTCAAATAGGGCTTGGATTTCATGCCTTACGCAACCGCATTGATCAGTGTCATTCCCCAAAACTTGGTGAAATTGGCAATAGTCACTCATGTTGAATCCAGGTAGCAGCAGACTTGGACAAGGCCTCGGCTCTAGAGGTTGCAACAAACCTTCCTTCTCCAACTCCTTAAAAGTTTGGGATAAAGTCTTCCTAAAGTAGGTGAACTTCACTTGGATAACAAATCTTTCTTTGACACTTACTGGGCTTAGATGCCCCCTACTCTTCTTGACTTCAGGCTCTTCCATATGCTTGGGTAATCTGTTCAAACTATCCAAAATGGTTTGTTTGATCTCAACTTTGATCTCATCCATCATATGGTGTATCTCATATTGGATCACCCTCTTAATGGTAGCTTGGATTTCCTCCCTCATTTGATTCAATTATGATCTCACTATCCTTCTAAAGGCCTCATCTCTTTCAAAAGCGTCCATGGGATTAATTCCAACTTTAGACATAATAGAGATATTCCTAAATGGCTACAAATAGAACGTGGGTTATTATGATGCTTAAGTTTCCTAAATGATGCATGAACGGTGCTGAACTGTTTAGACAAACAAACTAATAAGCAAACACATGTGAAGTAGAAATAGTACATCTTCCAACCTTATTCCTGCCACACACGATTGGTCTTAGTCATTCTTTCCTAGGATTTTTGGTCTTGGCTTAAATGATCCAATAGCGGAAACACAAGCCTATTTCATACATTACTCTCAAAATTTAAAGACATGCAATGCGCAAATCAATCTATGAACCAAGCCCATTGGGTTTTTTACTTTTGAATCCAATAAGGATAATGGACTTGGGCTCATACATGCATAAAATATGTTTGGAAAGTCCTAAAGGACATATCTAAGTCATTGCATGGCTTTAATCTATAGCTTACGGCTTTAGCTCCCATAGGAGAGAAAAAGGCTCATACTTCCCAAAAAGGTACTTTGATATGCTTGCTTAAGTCTTTTTATACCCAAAGGTACATGCTTGCAAATGGTAATGATGATTGGGGACCCCAGAGGTTGAGTGGAGCAAAGGAATCCCTTCCTCAACATTATCGAGGGTTCTAGGCTCCCATCCAAGGGGTGCTTGTGTGATAAGTGTCGTGATGTAAGACCAACTAGCCTAAATCAAATTTGTATTAAAAAGACCAAAGTCAGAATCAACTTCTCAAAATCCCCAGTGGAGTCGCCACTGTCGCAACCAGATTTTCTAGCCTTAGGTGGATGGACTTTGTACTGATTTCCAATTAAACATTGAGGGATAGACGCAATGGGGCGGGACCCAAAACGAAGAACATGAGTCGCCACCTAGTTTCTAAAAACAAGGAAAAATGGGTGACTAGGATTCCTTGCTTATTACCTAACCACCCGAATCATAAATTCTTGGTAAGGAAGTTAGGTATGGTCCAGGAAAGGTGTTAGGCACCCAGGCCACTCAGCTGTAAGGCTGGTTCCACTATTTGGTCTCGTTAATACATGCTTTCATTAGGCTTTTTAGGCGTTTATTTATACGACAAATATAAATTTCATTTCATATGGTGCGTTATTTAACACTTATGCATGCCTTCAAACAATTCTTAATCAAATTATGGATTGCTTCAGTGTTAGCAACTCATTATGCCTTTGTCCTTTGATGGGTTACTAAACATGCCTCATGCCTTCCTAACTCATTTGCATCGTATAACATGCCTTTATTTCTACCAATTTTATTCAACCAAATCATGCTTGGCATAGAACACGTTTGAAAGCTATAAAGATTTACAAAGCAAACAACCTAAACATGCATAGTCTAGTTGATTAATTATCCAATTATTTGACCTAAATGTAATGCAATTCTATGTGATTAAGGTTCATTTTAAGTCCAATTGCATGCATAAAAAACCTTTAATTGCCAGATTGCATGCTTTGTGATTATACATTCAATCCTAAGTCTAAATTAAACTAAAATTAAAGGGAAGGGGAATTAAATAGCCTTTTTACAAACTCAATAAATAATGAGAATAAATAAAACCTAAATCTAATTAAATAATTACATCAAATATGAATAAATAAAGGAATTAAACTAATCCTAAGACTTCTAGGATGGAACAGGGCTATGGGGAGCCAAAGGAATGGAAAATGAGGCAAGAAGAAGGGTCTCTGCAGATTGGCAATAGGCGCATGTCCTTATCCTCACCCCTAGGATGGGCGCACATAAGGTTGTGCACCCCTAGTACCTAGGTGGTGCTTCGATGCTTTTCTGTTTCGACTCTGATTTCAATTCTGTCCTTTTCTGATGACTCTTTTTGAAGCATTCTTCGTGTGGACTTCAAATATCACTTACCAAATGTCATCGATCCATAAAACTTCAAGTAATTGTTAGATTAAATAGAAAAGAATCAAAGAAACCACATGAACATCAAAGAAGAGCATGCAACCTTGATTTGAACTCTAAACATACAATATTCTCCATTCCCCAATGTATTATATTTAAAGTAAGCCCAAAACATCTCAAACGTCAATTAAACAAAACATTTGGCAAAGGGGCATGATTAAAGGAGAATAAATAGAAGGACACATGAACAAACAGAAGGGATAAGGGAGCATTGAGGAGTGTGCGCCCCTGACTAAGGGCGCACAAGGGGGCATGCGCCCCTTGTCCTGGGTTTCAGCACTTTATCACTTTTGTTTCAAGTTTCTTTCGACCACCTTCTAATCCAGGTGATTCCAAAAGTCTATTCATGCATTTAACCACTTATTTCATAAATGTAATTAACATAAAAACTAAACATTAATCAACATGATGAAAATTAAACAAACAATCATGGATTAAAGGGAAAATGAATTTGTATGAAGCAAGGGTGATCAAGAAATGGTCTTGATCCCTATTGTTTCATAATCATAATAATAAAACATGATAACAATGAAAATTACAGAATAAAAAGCAAATGGAAAACACAAACAGAAAAAGCAAATTAATGCAATCATAGAATATGCAACAAAACTAAATTAACATATGTGAATGAAAATTGGAATGGAAAGGGTTAGGAACTTGTTTTGATCCTCTCACATTCCTTTATAATCACAATCAAACAGAAGGTAAATGAACAAATAAACATCAAATGAAATTGAATGACAATTAAACATGAATATGAGCATTTAAACATGCAAAAAATAATAAAACTGAAATTAAAATGGAAAAACCCTCTTCCTAGACCTATCCCTTGGCACAATCAGACCTTTGAAAGGTCTCAAGCAATGGGAGCCATTGTTCTTGGGGAATTCAGCCCTCAAGCGAAGCAAAATCATATCATACCTTATTGTTCTTGTTTAAAGATTAATTCACAATTTAGTTTCTTAGGTATTTGGTTCTTGTTTGTTTTTTATTTTCTTTAGAAATCTAGTGTTTTTAGAGGATATAAAGAGTTTTCATTCCATTCCCAGATATTCATAAGTTGTTTCTTAGATCAAAATCGCCTCCCTTTTTTTCACAAATGGATAAAAAATGATTTTATATAAATTTTTGAATTTTCCCCAAGATCTTAGAAGGATTTTTGTTATTTTTAATTAAAAATATATTTTGAAGATAATATGATCCTCCCCAATCCTCTCAGAATAGATTCTAAAGGATTAGGGTGGTTAAAACACTTTGAAATTTTAAAATATTTGAAAAAGATCTTAAAAATAGCCTATTAGCACTAAAGGGACACATGGGGAGGCACGTGCCGCTTGTGTGGGCGCGTGGGCCTTCACATGGCCCTAGTTAGGGAAGCGTGAGGCCTCAAGCACCCCTTGCTCAGCAAATGTGCAAAATTTCAGCTTATTTCTTTTTAGGGACCAAACCGTAATTTTCTCTTCTCTTGAGGACCAAAGTGAAAATTTTCAAAATTCATTTTAAAACTCCAAATTTCAAGGATTCAATCCATTAAAATCAAAGAACTCTAATTAAACTCTAAATAAAACTATTTTTCAAATTATTTTCAATTAAATCTAAAAATCTTTTTAATTTAACCCAAAAATAACATTGTGAACCAACTTCCAAGCAAAAACAAATTGTTTCTCATCTTCGGGCTCTAGGGTTAAAAAATAAGTGTTTACACTAGCTTTATGTCATTTCATAAGGTATGCCATTATTATTTCTTCTCTATATAAGACAATAAGATTATTCAGTTTCTATTTTGAATGGTTACATTTTATTTCTAAAAGCTTAAATACTGGGTTTTTCTCTGAAACTTAGCAGAATCTAGATTCAAAACTCAAAACTCTTCATCAAGCCTTTTTTTCAAAAGAGAATAGTCAATCTACAGATGAAATCTAAGATCTAAACGGTAGATAATTCTTCTAGTTTTCTTAGAAGAGCTCTAGGTGCCTCTAGATGATAAATTTGTGGATTCGGTGAGCCCAAGGATGATAGATGTCGAACCAAGGAATGATCAGGGAGTTATTAACATGAATCCTAGAGGATTAGTTGATGGAGATTCTTCTGGAAAGCAAGCACCTTGGCTGAATGTGGAAATTTTGTGAGATAAAGTTACAGAAATGTAAAGTTATGGAATGCATGAACAATATGATGAAATTCCTTATTGTGTTTTCATTGAATTTCATTCCTTTGTTGATCTAAATATGTGTTTTATTACTTTCATTAGTATTGTTACTTTCACCATTAGTGGGTAACTTCTACTGAAATTTTTTGTAATTCCTTAAGATTTTAAATTGTAACTGACGAGATCATTTGGACCGAAGTCACTATCTTGTAAATAAGGCCACTCGGGCCGAATCCTATGTAAAGATATTTGACGAAGCCAATTGGGCTAATCTTATATTTGAAATAAAGAATCTTTCTTAAAGATATTGTTTGTCCTCTAATTGTCAAAATGACAAAACACCTAACTAATGAAGGAAATCATTAGATTATGTGCATAGGTGACTCGACTGGCTGAGTCTATAAACTAAGTCAAATGTATCATTGCAGGTATGCGAAGGTTTTTCTAGGGTAATGTAGCAGCCCTTGATAGTGACGAAGAGCACATGGGTTCGCTCATGAGTGCCTTTGATGGTTATGATATGTTTATACCGTGATGGTATTATGATGCTACCAAATGTTGAGACTTATGAGTTAATGATTTGTCCCACCATTAGATCTCTAATAGTTAATTATGTGAGACTTACGATAATGTGGTTATGATAAACCTGAGCTCACAAATGCATGTTTCTATCAGATTGTTGAATGAATTCCTTGATGATTATTATCTTCGATATCTATAAAATATCTTTTTCTTATTGTATTGAATTCATATAGTTCATTGGATATCATTTCCTTTTCAGTATATTGATTCTTGTTCACCCTGAATTATATTGTTGAATAATTGTTAATCTTTCATGAAACTCTATCCAACATGCATTTCTATAATTTTACTGAGTTAATAGCTCACCATATCATCTGTGGATTTCAAGCTTAGCTTAGAAGATTTCAGGTGCGATCTTGGAGAAGTTAGAAGTGAAGTTTATAACTCTTCGCTTATCCTCAGCGAAGAGGCTTTAGCTATTTATGACGAGGAAGGTATTTGAGCTAGAGTTAGAACAATTAAAAATATAAATTCTTAGGTATAAATTGTAATGGTTCTAAAAGTAGTTATTATTGCTCCATCTTAGTAAGCTCAGTAAACTGTAAAAGAATTTATGTAATGGAGTAATTTGAAAAAATAAAACAAAGGGATTTGATTTTCTTAAAGATTCAGATTGTTTATTAAGTTTTGTATGATTATAAGTTTGGCCTACATATGTCTTCGTTTGGTCGATTATGGTATATCTATAGTATGAATCCAGGGTTTAGAAGGGTCTACGGGTTTTCAGTGGTCTTAAACTTACCCATGCCCTAGGAACGTCGAGCCTCGATAAGTTGAATAATATGGAATTAAGTATGTCAGTGAGGACATAAAGGTAGCTCAAAGTCAAGCAATGATGAATAGAAAGGATGAAAGAGGGCGAGGTGTGACAAGTGTTATGCATAAACATTGTTGTGTTTGCCTATTGGTGGATAAGAGGTTTTTTTCGATGCTACCTAACAAGAATGGAGTTTTCTCTTTTCCATTTGTAGCTTTGTAAGAATACGACCTTTAGGTTGTAGTCGCTACTTTGATCACTTGTAATTTGAACTAATTTTAATGAATTTGTGTCATTTCAATCTTGTATAAGTTCTCTTTCTTTTGCTTTATTTGGCTTTCTTTATGCATGTCTGATTTTGTCTTGTATAAATTGTATCGCTTGTTTGAGCATGACTTTATGTATGATTGTGATCGATTTTCATGTGTAATTGAAAGGGCTTACGAACTTGTTTTTTGGCGAAGTGGAGGCTTCTGCCTTCTCTGGATCCACACTTGATTGCATGTCAAGTTGTGTGCATCCTTGGAGGCGTTGATGACTCTGCCTGATTTGTTCAGACTGACTGGATCTTGACTAGGCCCTAATAGCTTTTTTGTTATTCCCTGGAAGGGTAGTCTTCTGGACTTTGACCATGCCCTATGTTTGGCATTTTTGTCGTTGTCTGATGGGTTGATCTTCCATATGTATGCTTGGCCATATGCAAGGTGTGATGTATCTTTTTGGAGGTTGTCTAATTCACCTTGCTAGTATGTGATTGGTCTTGTTGAGTTTGGATCCTCCACGGTCTTATTGTTTTTTCTTGGTTGGAACTCCACCTACTTCTTACTTCGCAGGTGCCTTTTTGGTCATATTGACATTGCCGATTTGGACCTTCGCCTACCATTCGCTTGGCAGGTGCCTTCCTGGTCTTATTGACATTACTGGGTTCAAGTCTCAATTTTCCTTCATGGCCTTATTGTCTTCGCCTAGAGTGGGTCTGAGTTTGTCTTTCTCAATCTTATTGACTTTGCCTGAAATAGCTCTGAGTCTGTCTTCCTTGGTCTTATTGATTTTTTTCTTCTATTGAATCTATTTACTATTATATAAGGGTGTAAATTCATGTTAGTGGGTTGTGTTGACCTATACCCATGACATGATAAGAGTCAACACGAACACGACTGTGAGGCCTCGTCCAAGTACCGGTCTGATCCGCTAGAGGGGATCAAAATGCTCATTCGGGTTTAGTCTCACGATGGAACCCTCAGGTTCAGATTGGTTGATTTTTGAAAAGAATTTTGGGAGTCGCCACCTTAATTTTATTTTATTTGGGAAAATTTAAAGGAAAACCCAATTTTGACTCCAATTATTGTCCAATGAAAAAGTGCACTAGCCCTCGATTACCAAAGAGGATTCGAGGACTAGGTTTTTGGTTTATGTGATTAAAATGAGTTTGGCAAGTTTAATACACAATGGCTTAAAATGATTTTTCCAAGGAGACTTAGATTGACAAGACTCTTGGGGGAGACACTGGATTGAATTTCCAGACAACGACTCAGAAGACGTGCCCCTTGATTGATGGTAGGAACTATTTAATTTTTTGAGCTAAAAGACTTGACAGACGACTTGAATAATATACCCTTTATGAATGATAAGGGCTACTTAGCAGTTTGAGCTAAGAGACGTGACAGATGAAATAAAGGATATGCCCCTAAAGAATGATAAGGGTAATGTGACCGATGATAGAAAGGATATGCCCCTAAAGAATGATAAGGGCAATGTGACCGATGATAGAAAGGATATGCCCCTTTTGAATGATAAGGGCAACTTGACGGATTGACAGGAAGACGATATGGAGGACATGCTCGTTATGGATTGACAGAAGACGATTTGGAAGGCATGCCCCTAATGAAGGTTCAGTCAGAGGATGATGACTTAAGAAGATATGCCCTTAATGTAGGATAAGGACAGAAGGAACAAAATGATTTGACTATTATTATTATATTTTTTTTTTAGTTCTAACTTCTGCCTGAGCTGCCCTTTCGGGTTTTTAACTCGACGAACTTGCTCTAATTTCTGCCTAAGCCGCCCTTTCAGGTTTTCAACTTAGCGAGCTAATCAATGAATTTTGGCATTTTTTTTATTATTATTCCATCATGATTTGGACTACTGCTTTCCTTCATCTTGGGGCTCTGACCTTTATCTAGACCATTCCTTTGAACTCTTTGGTCTATATAGAAAACTTATAGGGATATCATGTCTTTTTGGGATTGTTGCCCCTTGTTGAGGTGTTATGTTTGATTACCCAAAAGTGCTACGGGTAACTTCATTGGATTGCCTTTAGCTTCACCTGCTCCAACTGAAGAGATCACCATTTGGTGTTCTTTATTATTTTGACTATCCTTTGATTAAGAGTTGGTGAAGTGGCTGCTGATGTAGGCACAAGAAACACCTCAAGTTTTGATTTGTCCAAATCATGGTGGATTTTATGATAAAGTGCAAATGCTTGCCAAAATTCATTGATTCTTTATCTTATTTTTTTTTGTTGAGACACAACTACTTTAGATTAAACAATAAAGATGGGAAAATAAAAGTGCAAAAATAACATAAATGTTTTATTACAAAGGAGAAGATAGTATAAAGTAGAAGAAGAATACAAGAATGACAGACTCAGACTTGAACTCAAACTTGGACTTTGAACATGGACTCAGACTCAAATTTGGATTTTGGACACGGACTCGGATTTGAACTTGGACTCTGAACATGGACTCAGATTTGAATTTGGATTCGGACTCAAATTAGGATTTGGACTCAATCTTAGACAAGTCAGATTTGCTGAGTTTGAACTTCTCCATAGCATAATACTTAGATAATGGTGAGGTGGGGTCTGACTTCCACTTTGGTGAAGATACATGGATCATAGTGATGGATTTGGCTTGAAAGGGAAGATGGCATGTTGGTCTTAGCCTCAAAGGTCATAGGGTTCAGATTCTTCATCACTAGTCAGATCAGTGGTGGAGAATTCATTTTGAAATGATTTGCTTTGGATGCAATCTTCAATCTTTGTAGCAGTTGCTGAAGGGATTATTGGATCCGAACGCAGCGGAATCGGTGGTGTTGTGAAAAATCAAACACTTTAAAATTTCACAACACCTATAGTTTAGGTCCAATAAAACTTTCCAAGCAATCTCCTAATTAATGTGTAAAACACAT
>CATKHJ010654816.1:0-27541 GCA_949750685.1 Vernicia montana | reverse complement strand
ATTCTACAACTCTTCCCATAAAAAATCCTTCACCAAACCTCCATGTGTATTTTGTTTTCTGCAATCTCCATTTGGACCTGACAACCTCAAATGACTAATATATGAAAAATTAAAATTAAAATTAAAAAAATGTGAGTATCTGAAATTTTTAAAAGACTGTAAGCAGGCATGTGATTCATATTATTCATCTTTAAATAACATTTGTGTTCTTCAACTCTTGAACCTTGAGCCCCATTCCAATCCTCCTATGGTCAAATCAATAAAATCTGTCTTTTTGATGTTTAGCTGCCAATGGTGATGGTCAAGTTGCAATATTTGACCTTTAATATAATATTTTATATTATATAATGTTATTTTCAATAGAGCCCACATTTTGTCATATGAGAACAAGAATTTATGCCTTTTTTTTTTTTTCTCTTTTTTCCTTTTTCTTTTCTGTTTTGTTTCAAAGAATCCTATTACCACATTCATGGGTGTTTCATTCTTTTCACAAGGAGACTTTACCTATGAATATGATAATCAAAATCTCTCATTTCCTTTGTTCCTTTCCCACTGCTAAAATTTCTGCATATTGATTTTTAATTAATAAATAGTCCTAAATACTAATCTTTAAATACATTTATTGAGTTCACACTTCTTTGTTTCTTTTTTCACATTGTTTAGTAATTTGAAAGAATCATACTTAAGTGAGAATATAATTTTTTTATAATATATGAATCCGTGTATATATATCAAATAAATAACAATGAAATTACTATGAAAAAGCTCAACCGTATTAAAATAGAAAAGTAGATAATTCGACGTATAGTTTATATTTGATAAATTAATAAATCGCAATGCAGTATAATGCAATGTAATGAAATTAGTATTTCATTCATTGTTTTATTGAATTAGGTTATAATAAACATAGACTTAAAGAATTTATTATGTTAACATGAAGTATGCATATGTGTGCAGGTTTCTGCTTGCAAGAATGGATTTCCTGGATATAAAAAAATTCAAAAAGAAGCAAGAGTGAAGTGATTTTAGCAGTAAAAAACAATGAAGGGACTAACAACACTAGACAGACTTTTATTTTTCTCTTTGGCTAATCAAATTCTTCAATGTCCAGTTGCAGGTAATGTTTTATTTTATATATATATATATATTATGGTTTTTTAGTTGTTTTTTTTTATATATTTATTATGAAATAAATTCCAATCATGGTCCAATGGGACATGGGCTATAGCCTAGTTGAAAATGGAATTAATATAAAAGTCTAACTTGGGTTTTTATTTTTGGCACAGGTTTATCCAAAGGCAATCTGCAAGTTTGAGATTGTTGAAGAAGCAAAACTAACAAAATGGATAGAGAACTAACAATTAGTAATTATGATTGTATATCAGTATAGAGGTTTGTGGCTTGAGGATACATCAAGAATTGGTTTTTTTTTTTCAAAAAAAAAAAAAATAATTATGATTGTATATCAGTATAGAGGTTTGTGGCTTGAGGATACATCAAGAATTGTTTTTTTTTTTTTTTTCAAAAAAAAAAAAAAAAACATGTACAGTTTTTTGTATTTTTATTGAAAAAGTTGAAAATTAAAGGGAATTAGATATTATCCAATACCCTTGTTAAGTTGTAATGAAACTCAATTGTTTATGCACCTTACTGGCTCATTGTTTATCCAATATATTTATTTTGTCCGTAATACTATCTTTCTTTTATTGTGAAATGTGGCTTGTGAACTTTAATAGGAGATATCACAACTCTATGGATACCATAAAATTAGGCCAAATGTATAAATAAGACTCTTTTTTTAGGTTGACGTTTAAGTGAGTTTTTAATATTTTTTTTGTTTCATTAGACTCTTAGCGTTTTTAAAATGGAAATTACTTTAATTTTTAAAAAATTATTTTTTCATATTAATATAAAGCACAATTAATAAGACTCACCTGCCACATCAGACTTTTTTAAAGTTTGATTAATGAAATATAGAGGAAAAATTTTACATTAGCTATTTTAGAAAGATTAAGGGTCTAATAGAATAAAAAAAAATATTAAAGACTCACTTGAGCATCAACCCAAAGAAGAATAATCTATTTGCACATTTGGCCATAAAATTAAATTAGAATATAATCCTATACCCCGTATGCCATGAAACAATCAAGGTGGGGGTGGGGAAAAGGCTCTCTATCTATTAACAATATTTATATCACTAATACTGTGCACGAATGATGGTGGATTTAAGGGAAATGGAGGAGAATGAAGGGAAAATTAATATTTATCTTGTTTGACATTTATTTTTATTTTTTTTAAGGGGAAGGAAAGGGAAGGGAATGGAGCAATTCACTCCCATTCCCCTTATATAAGTTGAAATTGATTACACCCCAAATTAGAGTGTAAAAAAATTTCAATTCTTGATGGGAGATAATAATTTATTTGTATAGTCATTTTTATTCTTATCAATTTAACAATATTTCATATAAGTTCTTATATATTTTTTACGTTAATATTATTATACATATATTCTTTATATTTTAATATTTTAATAATATTAATTGGAATTTTTAATATTTTCATAAAATCACTTCTAACTTGAATGTAATAAATTTATCTTTTTTTTTTAAATTAATTCATTTCAATATATCTAATTCTATTTTAAAATTATTAATAGTGATCTCAAATTTTTATTATTTGAAAATTATTTTTAAAAATTTTAACATGAATAGTAAATTTTATTCATATTGAAAACTTATGAATGTTCTTTTTATTATTTATTTGATAATTTTTTATCTTTTTATAATTATAATTCACGTCTCTTTCCTTCCATCCAAATAAAATAACACTATTTTACCTCCATTTTTTTTATTAATTAAATTTTAATTTATCAAATAAAATAAGTTGAAATTTTTTTCTCCCTCCCATCTCCTCTCCTCACTTCCCTTCCATTCCTCTGCCTTTAAAATAACTTTCCTTTCCCTTTTTATCCTGATGTCATCATGCATAGTGTAGGTTTCAACATAGTAATTGAACTTCAAATTGAATAATCATAAAGTCACTTTTATTGGATTGGATTTTTGTACAGATTTTTATCAAAGTTTTTATAAGTGGACCCCAAAATATTATATTTTCAATTATAGAATTATGTTTAAAAGAAAAAAAAAATGTTTAAAGGCCGTTATGGTTATCTTCAACCGTTTATGGAGACCATACACATTTCAAAGAAACAACTAAAGAGAATCAATTTTCAAGCCATTAGGCTATAAGTCTATTATCGGTTGTGAGCCTAATGATGTAGGAGATTAGGGGGTGTCAAATCTAATAATCCTAATTTCTACGGACTAGGATCTGGTTCGTTTAGACGAAAAAATTTGGAGTTTGAATTTAAATTTAAATCAAATTTCTTATTTGAATCATTAAAATTAAATGTATTTATAGTTGATTTAAATATTTAATGAAATCTAACCGCACAAAATTTTAACATTTCAAATATTTTTTTTATTTAGTTATTTTAAATATATTATCTTATTTTTAATCTAAAATCTTCATTTTTTTTTTCAAATTTAAAATTTTTTACACTATCCAAATGAGAGATTTATAAATTTATAAATTTCAAATAATATATTTAAAATATAAAATTTTAAATCTAAATTTTAAATTTAAATTCATGTATTTAAACGTATCCTTAATAAATTTCTGATGTATTATTTTTATTTTCAAGACGTAAGCCATGAAACAATCCAGGCGGAGAACAATCTCTTCGCCTATTAACAACAATAATCATCACTAAGCTTTCAATTTTCAACATAGCCACACAACTTCAATTTGAGTAATCATAAATTCACTATTACTGGCTTGGATTTTTGTAAAATATATATATATTTTTAAAGCTATCTACAAAATATTACTTCTTCAATTATTAATTATGTTTAAAAATTTTAATTGATTATCATATTTAAAAAAAAATTGAATAGTTTTTTTTAATCAAAATGGAATAATATTAACCTTGTTATATAAGATTAAAATATGAATATTCCATTAAATAACATAAAATTTAGTAACTATATCAAAATGAAATAAAAATTGTATTTTCAGTTTTATCAAATTTAATATCAATTAATTATCAATTACCATCAATCAATTATCAACTACCAATAATACCTATCAGAACTATTAATAGTTAGATTAAATATACTCTTATTAGTAGTTTATGTATGAATTCAATCTAAAAAAATAAAAGAAAGTAAAAAAAAAATTGTGGATTAATAATTCAAATTATAGTGTATAAAGCAGGGGGAAAATAAGAGAGAAAAAGAAAAAAATGAAGGATAATGCCTAAAGTATAAATATATCTTTTTTTTTTTTATAATTAAATCTAAATATATTTTTAAAAAAAAGTATTTAAATGAGCAAATACTATGATGAACTAGCTTTATAATGACAATTTTGTAGTATAAAATCACTTGATACTGTTGATAAATGGTTCAGTGGAGAATATGATCTATTGATAAAAAAAAAGAATGATCAACAATTCCCCGAATCATAAGGCTAGTTTAGAGTACAGAGAGTATAGAGAAAGAGTGAGGAGAGGAGAGATAATCTAATTTTACCTCTTTTCTTTATCTATTCATATGGAAAAATAAGAACTCTATGTACACGTGTCCTCTAATTATTAAAAACTTTTTTTTCCTTATCATTTAACATCCACAAAATAAGTTCATATGCATACTCATTTTGTCTAGAAATCTAGAATGCAAATCTAAAATCCAAACAAGTATAATAATAATTCATGTGTCTCCAAAAAAATTAAAATATGTTCTCTCTGTTAGGGTTCTCTATTCCTGCGAGCGTCGTTAAGTTTTGGCTCTTGGGCTACCCCCGGTGGCTACGGCCACCGGCGGGACACCCAATTCCTTTCACTTTTATTTTTTCTTGTTTAATTTCAGCCATTAATAAGGTCATTTTTTGCTCTGTATGGGCTTTTGGTATACCTTTGTATGGGTGTTTTGGTTCGGTGGGTGTGTCATTTTTTAGAGATTTTGCCTTGGGTTTTGCTGTATCTATCGGTGGGGTTGCCGTTCATCTTTACGGCCATGTCCGTCTCTCCCTCCTCTGTCCTTCCCTTAGGTTTGTGTGGGTTGATGGATGTAGGGGGGAGGGGGAAGAATTAATTGACGGAGGCGACGCTTCTTGGTGCTTTGGTTATGGTTTTTGCTTGGATAGCGCATTTGCTTTCGTTTATGGCGTCTCCCATCTCTGGCCATGGAAGTGTCGGCAGAGGCAAGGTGAGCTCTGCATATTAGATCCAAGTCTTTGGTGGCGGATCGGCTGGATGATCCGTAAGTATCAGTCTTGGTGGAGAAATCCTCTTTCACTTTTTCTGGGTTTGGCCGCTTTTTGCTCGCCTCGGTCACCAGCGACTTGTCCCTCTAGACAGGCGGCGCTAGGGTTGATAGATTGAGTAGAGGGCTTTGGTAGTCATGATGGAGGTCAAGAATATCAATGTAATTTTACTTTTCCGGGCTTTATGTTGAGTGTTCAACAATTCCTAGTGTTGGATAGTTTTAAGCCCTTGTTTATGGGTCTCTCCTCATGTGTGCTTATTGCTTGTATTTTGTGGCCCTTCAACCTTATTAATAGCACCTAATTTCTTATTTGGGCAAAAAAAAAAAAAAAAAAAAACAAGTTTAATAATAATTTATCCTTACTTTGTCTCATTTCTATGAGAAATCTAAGGACGACGGCGTTTCAATTTGCGTCTTCTCTAAACTAATCTGGAACGACATCGTATCCTGTTTCATCTTCCAGAAGATAAGACGCAGAGGACCAATGCTAATTTCCTCCCGCTCTGCGCTCTCTTCTATCTATCATAGTCGCTGTCGCAGGTGACATAAAAATTCAGTGAAACAAAAGCGTAACAGAGTAAGTAAAGTAATAAGAAAATGAGATTCAACCTCGAGTTGACTGAGTCGGACCCGGATTCTTCTCGCCGATCCCTAACTCCTAAAGAAGATGTCCAATGGGTCCCACTCAAGTCCCATCCGGTCTTCACTTCCTCCTCCGCCGCCGCCGCCGTAGACAATGTAAACGCCGCTCCTCGAGCGCCGAAGAACCTGTTGGCGTGGGACGGTTCTTCTAGGTTGTATTATTGGGATTCGAGCAAGCGGTGCCTCCATCGCATTTCTATTCGGCCTGGCGAGCCTGAACCTACTTCTGTCCTCGCCGCTACTCCCTCTAAGGTACTCTCTCTCTCTCTCTCTCGCTCTCTCTCTTGTTTGGTTGCTTAGAAAGTTCAGGAAAGTAAAGTAGATAAACGAGAAGGTTTACATGACTGTCTCCACTTAACTTAGCTTTCTGAATTATTTGGTTTTAATTTCATGAGTTTCAAATTAGGTATTGCAAGCAGATGTGCAGATTGAATTTTTGGTTAATAAAATCTCAATCAATAGAAATGGCTCTGCATTGCTTCTGGCTGGTTCAGATGGCCTATGTGTCATGTACCTCTACGGACGAAATTCTACAAAAGATAACACCATTGTTTGCAGGTATTTGTGGAAATTGGTTATGTGCTTTTTTCCATTCGTGTTGAAACTTAGATGTGTTAATGATTTAGAAAGTGAAGAAAGATTGATTACAGTTATTATATTGATTATGACATATTTAGCCACACTTTCCCTTCTAGTGAACATAGAAATCACATGTTTTTCTTTTTCAAAGCATGTTGATATAATTCCGGATTTCTTTTGCTGATAATATATGATTCAGACTCGACTCTTTTTCATTTTTGCTCCCTTTTCAGTAAGTCTAAGCTTACATATAGTCATGGCACATTGATATATATACATGTTAAGATACCACAGCATTTAGTGTTCTGTGATTCACCTTTGAATTATGAGTGGAGTAGGTAGTTTCAATCCTTTTGATTCTTCTCTTCTTATTAAACAGAGATGGGGGGCATTGATTTAGACATTTTGTCATTCTAACTGCAAGTTTGTGTGGCTTTGAACTCCCATTTTGTTGTTTACTTCCTGAGCAGGACTGTTTCAATTGGTTCTCAAATCTATTTCAATGACAACAATGTGATACGCACACTGCAAGTTTCATGGCACCCTTACAGTGACATACATTTAGGAATCCTTTCTTCTGACTCAGTTTTCAGGTATCACCTTTTTCATTTTGGTTTGGACTTATATCATATTGAGAAATGGAGGTGTAATTACTTGCCGATAAAAAAAGAAGAGGTTGTGCTTGTTTAGGTAGCTAAATTGTTGGATTATATTGATGGTAGCATGCAGAAAAAAATAATTATTAGCGAAAATGTTGGATACTTATAATTAGGTGTAGTTAATGGGATTGCTGTTGCAATTTAATCATGCAAATATGCTTAAAGTTTTCACTTAGGTAAGCAATTCAAAGGATGGAAATTATAAATTAACTTAACCTTATTATAGTGCTAGCTTGTATACATGGTTATCCAAAATTATGTAAGCCTGAAATTTTGCAAGTAAATTTGATAAAAATGTGCCTAAGTTTTTAATGTTTTTGAATGTTGAATTTGGATGTGAAAGAGAATTATATCTTTTTTGACTTCATCCATTTTTCCCTTGCTAGACTATTTGATTTGTCTTCAGATCTTCTGCAACCAGAGCAGGAGTATTATCTACAGCCAGTTGAACCAGGTAGATCCAAAAATGCTGCATCAATCTGTCCTGTAGACTTCTCGTTTGGAGGAGACCACTTGTGGGACAGGTTTAGTGTAAGTTTAGTTGACATCTACAATGGCACATGATGTTTAGCATATTATTGTGAATGTGTGGTGAACATATGATTGTATGCATGCATGCGTGCAATATATTTTTGACACTCCCTTGTGTAAAGTTTTCTTTTGGTGTTTAGTTCACAAGCCTAGTTGTAATATGCTTGTTGCAGTTGTTGCGTCTTCCATTATGGAAGCATTCTGTGCTAACCTTTGACATTAGCTGCAAATTTAACAAGTCTTAATGCTGTTGCCTATTGTTCTAGTTGTAAATATGCGGAATAATTCTTTCACATATTTCAATGATATATATATATACAAGATATAAGGACCTATATATATGGTTAGGTCAAATATACAACTGTGTATATATTCATAAATTAAGGGAAACTATATATGAAATATTACAGAATAGGAAAGAATCATAGCCCATTTCTGCTAACTCTCCCCTCAAGTTGGGGCGTAGATATTACACATGCCCAACTTGGATAGCGATGTATGGAACGTTCCACTAATGATAACATGAGTTATAATGTCAGCCAACTGATATGAACTTCTAGTATAAGGAACTTCTATTGTGCCAAAATCAAGATTATCTTTAATATAGTTCCTGTCAAGTTTAACCTGCTTAGTTCGATCATGTTGTACTGGATTATTAGTAATCTCAATGGCTGCCATATTATCACAAAGCAACACCATATGTTTTTTTGGACTAAGTTCCATTAAGAGGATTTTCAGCCAAGAAAGTTCTGTGATTGCATGATGCATAGCACGATATTTAGTTTTTGCATTAGATAATGAAACCACATTCTGTTTTTTGCTTCTCCAAGTCACCAAGTTGCCTCCAACAAATGACGAATATCCAGAAGTAGATTTTCTATCCAGTCTACTACCAGCAAAATCAGAGTTTGTATATCCCACAACATCAAGATGTCCATATTTGGAGAACAAAACACCTTTACCTGGAGCTGATTTTAAATAAGCCTGAATCTGGTTAACATCATTCATGTGATGATCACTTGGATTGTGCATAAACTGACTTACAACACTGACTGCATATGCTAATCCGGCCTAGTGTGAGTTAAATAGATCAACTTCCCTACTATCCTTTGATATCTCTCCTTGTTTGTTGGAATTTGAACAAGATAAATAGAAAGTCCATGCTTTACCTCAATAGGAGTATTTATAAGGTCACAGGGAGAGTTACCAGTTTTGGCTAGGAGATCCAAGGTATACTTCCTTTGGGAAAGAAACAGTCATTGCTTAGACCGAGAGACTTAGATGCTTAAGTATTTTAGAAGCCCTGAATCCTTTATCTCGAATTCTTTGGCCAAATAGTTTCGAAGTTTCTCAATTTCATCTATGTTATTACCTGTTACAATCATATCATCAACATATACAAGAAGCAAGGTAATTATCATTATGATCATGTTTATAGAACAAGGTATGATTTGCCAAAACTTGCTTGAATCCATTCTTCTTCATTGCATGACTCAATATCCCAAACCATGCCCTTGGTAATTGCTTTAATCCATACAATGCCTTTTTTAGTTTGCATACCTTTCCTTCTTCCAATGTAAATCCTAGGGGAGGATCCATGAACATCTCATTTGTCAGATCACCATGAAGAAAGACATTCTTCACATCAAATTGTCATAGAGGACAATCTAAATTAACTGCAAGTGGCAGTGTGACGCGAATAATATTCATCCTGGCAACTGGTGCAAAAGTCTCCTGCTATTCAATACCATAGGTTTGGGTATAGCCTTTTGCGACCAACTTAGTCTTGTATCTTTCAACCGTCTCATCCAACTTGTATTTGACAGTGAATACCCATTTGCAACCCACAGTCTTCTTTCCCATAGGTAACTCGACCGTTTTCCAAGTAGAATTCTTTTGGAGAGCCATCATTTCATCTACCATTGCATCCTTCCACCTAGGATCTCCAAGGGCTTCCTGAAAATGACTAGGAACAGATACAGAAGACAACTGAAGAACAAATGTTAAGTTAGACTTAAACAAATGGTGATAGGATATGAAGTCAGAGATCGAATAAACAACATTGGAGACTTTTGAAAAACTAAATCTATCAGGTGCTCTTCTTTCACGAAGAGGATATCTCCTATTATGATCAATATTAGAATTGGGATTATAAATTTCAGGAGATTCAGGAGAATAGGTACATACCTCAGTGTCAGTCTTAGAAAATTCATCTGATGGCATGGTAGTATCATTAAGAGATGTACTAGAATTAGGAGGCATAACAGTGATATCTTCCTTTCTTCTAGAATATCTTTTCTCAAAAAAACGAGCTGGTCTCTCAGCTCCCTCACCATTAGATGGATGTTCAGTTCTGTGAAATTGAGTCCTATTTTTTTGGAGATATATTTGTGGTTCCTCTTCAGGGGGAGATTGGTAGTAAAGAAGAGGAACAACTATGGTTGGGAGAGAAAAAAATAAGGTCTCTCAGATCCCTCACCATTAGGTTCAATTTTATTTTCCTCAACAGGAGGGTCATCTAAAACTAAGGCTTCCCCATTTTCCTTAATATTCTTTGTACTTGAGATGCATATCTTTTTCTCTCCCAATCATAGTTGTTTCTCTTATTTACTACCAATCTCCTTCTGAAGAGGAACCATAGATATATCTCCAAAAAAATAAGACTCATTTTCACAGAACTGAACATCCATCGACACATAGTAGATTCATGTAGGAGGATGAAAACATTTGTATCTTTTTTGTGAATTAGAATAGCCAATAAAAACACATTTGATAGCATGAGGATCAAGTTTATCTCTATGAAGAGAATGAACATGAACATATTACACACAGTCAAAAACTTTAGGGCAAATATTTAGAGTAGAGGGAATGAAATGAAATCTAGATAACATCCTTAAAGGGGTTTGAAAATCAAGAATCCTAACAGGCATTCGATTGATGAGAAAAACAATAGTCATGACAACTTTAGCCCAGAAACGTTTTGGAATATGCATAGTAAAATATAAGGCTCGAGCCACTTGAAGGAGGTGGCGATTCTTACGTTCTACTATGCCATTTTGTTGGAGTGTGTAAACATAAATTGTTTGGTGAAGAATGCCATGTTATGTCATAAAATCAGCAAGAGATTGATTCACTAACTTGTGACCATTGTTAGAATGAAAAACTTTAATTTTAGTGTTAAATTGAGTGAGAATCATGTTATAAAACTGAGGAATGATATGTAAAACATCACTCTTAGATTTCATCAAATATACCCAACTAACCCTAGTACAGTCATCAATAAAAGATACAAAATATTTATGTCTTGAAGTAGAGAAAGGATCCCACACATCAATATAAACACATGAAAAAGGAATAATTCTTTTATTAAAATTGATTTTAAAAGGAACACGATAGTTTTTAGTATAAATGCATTGTTCACATCTTAAATTAGAAACATAATTATTGGAAAATAATTTAGGAAACAAACGTTCTAAATAAAAAAAAGATGGATGTTCCAAAGGATAATTCTTAGATGTCTCTCTTTGTTTGGAAGCCACAAGTAGGTGCTGCTATGTCTCGATGGTCCCCCAAATAATACAGACTGCCCCTCTCCTTTCCAATGTCAATCGTCATTTTCGTAAGATTGTCCTAGAAAACACAATGAGTAGAGTGAAAAATGACATAACAATTAAGATTCTTTGTTATCTTGCTAATGGAGAGGAGGTTATTTGAAAATTTATGTGCAAGTAAAACAGTGGACATAGAAAATGTTGGAGAAGAAGACATTTACAGCCCCTGTGAATGGCATAGAATTCCCATTAGCAATCTGTACATAATTAACTGGTGGAGATGTTAGAGAATCAATTATAGAAGTTACTAGTCATATGATCAGTAGCCCTTGAATAATGAATAAGCCAAAATTACCTTCTTGAGAAGATACCCGAGATACATGAGAAGCAGAAGCAGAAGATGGAGATAGAGTGATATCTATGATAGTAACATTATGAGTAAATTTTTGTTTTTTCTCTCAACTTGCTTGAGTTCATACCATTTCGGATAGTCATGCTTCTTCTAGCAAACATCAACTATGTGTGTATTCTTATGGCAGTGGGTGCAAAACCGAGATTGAGAAGCTGTAGAATCTCCAAGAGCCGAAATAGGAGTGCTCTTTTGGATAGCTAGAGCTGAAGTCTCAGAGTGGATTTCTGCCCCCTTGGTAATTTGTCATTGTACTTCTTGATGAACCAAGAAATAGGCTTCTTCTAATATCGGTAGTGGAGAAGTAGCTAGAACACGACTACTAACTTGATCTAAGTTATGATCAAGATCAGCAAGAAAGATATAGGCCCTGTTTTCTGCGATACGATTTCTATATTTTTCAATATCAGCGGCACAAGGCATATCGTTTGGCCTCCGGTAATCAAACTCATTAAAAATTGAGTTCAACTCGTTGTAATATTTTGCTAGATGCCGACCACCTTGACGTAATTGAAAATACTTATTCATGAGTTCATAAACTTGAGAAGAATCAGATATATCAAGGTAACTTCTTTCTACAGCATCCCATACTTCCTTTGCCGTGCCACACTGCACAAAGTGTGACATCGGATTATCGCTCATTGAATTAATGAGCCAAAATTTGACAAGTGCATCTTTGGCTTCCCATTCATCATAGTCTGGATCATCTTCTGCAGGTGCAGCCTTTCTCTCGTTGATATAGTCCGTTTTTTTTCTTCCAGCAATATGCATCTCCAAAATCTTATACTAGACCCGATAGTTAGAGCCATCCAATTTAATATGGATGGATGAAAGAGCATCTTGAATGGTCATAGTGGCTATTTTCTTACTGTCAGAAGATTCACTGTTAATTTTGGTAGACATATTGTGGTGTGGCTAGGGTTTTAGGAAGGAGGAGCAGCTGCGGCTAGGGTTTTTAAGGAAGAAGAGATGGCTGGAATTTTTAGAGAAAGAGGAAAAGATTGAACCCCAAACCTCTGATACCAAGTTGTAAGTATGCGGAGTAATTCTGTCATATATTTCAATGATATATATATGCAAGATACAAGGACCTATATATATGGTTAGGTCAAATATACAGTTGTGTATGTATTCCTAAATTAAGGGAAACTATACAGGAAATATTACAAAATAGGAAAGAATCATAATCCATTCCTGTTAACTATTCTCTATCAGATATCTTGTGATTTCAATATCAAATTCCTGCCTTATGTCAAGTTTTGAAGAGTCTTATCATTTTTCATTATGTTGCATGCTCATTGTGTTTATTTGAAAGCTAGTGTTTCCATCATGTAGCAACTTCATGTTTTTTTTTTTCATTTATTTATTAATAATTTTTGGCCATTCTGCAGGTTTTTTTATTATTCAGTGATGGTTCAATTTACATCCTTTGCCCAATTGTTCCATTTGGAAGGTGCTTTTCAGTTTTCACCTTTTATCTTCTTTGAATATGTGCAAGATCTTGTTGCTCACAAATTTTTTACCCTGAGGCAGTGATATATGGCGCTGTAGTTTTTTTTGCTCTATCAAGATTTTAGAAAATCATGTGCTTCTAGAGTTGGATCATGACAAAGGTGTGGACCTTTGTCATGTATGTAATTTTATGTATCCTCTTATGGTCAATCTAGATGCTTGTGTGCTCATGGTGTTTGATTAATTCTTTCAGATATGCTTAATCATTCCTCTCTTTTGTGTATTCTGCTAGTTGTTTAATGTGCCATAGAAGAACATATGTTATACCGCCTCTTCATACACTGGATGATTTTGTATTTGATGCTGAGCAAACTTGAGTGCTTTATTTTGTAACAGTGTCCACAAATGGGAATCAGTGCTGGAAATATATAGTGATGCTCACACATTTGGGTTGAAATCAGCAAATCAGATGGCTGTTAGTAATTCTAGTCTTGCAATCTCTTGGTTGGAAGCAACGTTTCCTGAGTTAAATAATGAAGCAATGGAAGAGGAAAATATATTAACATTAAAAGCTTGTCCTTATGCTTTATTTGATGCATCTCTTTGTTTACAGGTAAATCTTTATTGTTTATCTATACCGTGCAATTGCCTATGTTATATAGACACCTTAGAATTGTGAAGTACTTTCGTCAAAAACCAGTTTTGATGGGTGTGGGCAGAGGATGTGTTAAACATGCTTCTTTCAGATGCATTGCCAACATGCACGTTTAGTAAAAAGCAGAAAAGTTCTGTTCTGCTAGATTTCAATTCATATATTGATGCAACTTACAAATATTAGAATGGTTTTCTTGTGTGAATGCTATATTACATAAATTTATTAGCATTGTGTATATGGGAAGAAATGAGAACCTCTGTTTGGGGTATCTTGGAAGTTGAATGGACATGATATTTGGATTTGTCTTATGTTAATTTAATCAAACAGGTTTTGCATATGAATGGATGAATGAAATACTATAGTTAAATGCTTCATTGGCTTGTTGGCAGTTTAATTCAATTAAACCAGGAATGCTTTATATATACCATTTCCCCCATTTTCCATGCAATCATGTTTACTTTTTGTGGTTGTCTACCCTTCGTACTCTAAAAAAAGTTCTCATAAAAACTGTTTAGTGGCCAATTGTAGCTTTATAATGCAAAACCTCTTATACACCTCAAAATTTCTTTTTATTCCCATTCCCCTTTCTTTTTACTCCTTTCCTTTGGTTTGAATGAGCATGAGAGCAGATCAACTTGAATACAATGCTGCAATCAGTTTTAGAAGCTAATGCATCTTGATAATAATTATTTTATTCTTTCGAGTGAGCAATAATGCCAAAGGATTGGCCTTCCACTCTTTTGATTATTCCTAGCAGTTCTGGTTAGATTCTAGTTCTAGGGAGTACTTCTGCATTTGTCTAGAAACCAAAATTTGTGCGCCATGTAATTTGCAGTGCTAACTTTGATGTCTTGAAGAAACTTACATGCCTTTTTGTTTTGTTTAGGGGCCTCTTCGGAAAGTACATAATGGTGGGGAGGATGATGATTCAGCCATTCGTGGTTCAGAATGTGAAGGTCGTGCAGTCAGTTTTCTTTATAATATAGTCAGCAAAGATTCAATTCTGGTGACTGCATGGAGTGGGGGGCAATTGCAAATAGATGCCCTAGCTGATGAAATCCAGCCAGTCTGGACTGTTGATAGCCCACCTCATCTTCGTGTTAACTCCCACAACCGTATTCTTGCTCTGGCTATGATTTGTGAATCAATTTCAGGCGAGCTTCCTGTTGTGAAGATTGATCAACCACTTGATCATACTGTTTGGTTAGGTCATCAACCACCTTTGTTGAGACTTGCAATTGTGGATTTGGCCTTGCCTAGGATAACAGAAATTCGATCTAATATAATGATGATTGCGGATCCTCTTATGCCTGAAAGAATCTATTCAGTTCATGATGGCGGGATAGATTCAATACTGTTGCATTTTCTTCCATTTACAAATCAGTCCAGTGGCAAGGATGAGATGGTCAGAACTCCCTCGGTGCATCCTGTCCTTAGCACGTGCCAAGCAGATAACTCCTCACCTTTATGTGGTTTTGCGGCATTATCAGATTCATTTGGTTACTCATGGATTATTGGAGTCACTTCTATGCAAGAATGTGTTGTGCTAGAGATGAAAACTTGGAATTTATTGCTTCCTATGCATGTTACAGGGAAGAAATCTCCTAACTCTGATGAATGGAAAGAGGGAAATACACCAGTCATCATAAGCCAAGAACTTCTTAGCGGTCCTAAGGATGTTCTTGTTCCTCAGGCCTCAGCAAATCTACGATCTGTTGCTGCTGATTCTATTGAAGGCCGATCAACTCTGCATCAGTATTTCAAGCTTTTCCATGAAAATTATGTTGAGTATGCTCATAAGGTGAGATTTTATCATCCTGTATACATTTTATAATCATCTCATTTATTTTTGGTCATGTCTCTTTACAACAGACATCTCTTTTCTCTTTGCTACCTCTGATAGTTATTGTTTGTGGAAGCAAACAAATTTTCACAAACAACCATGAACAAGTAGTAGGCAACTGTCATAATTGGCATTAAGACAAATGAACAGTTAAGTCTAAACAACACAAAACTGTTAACAGTTGACCGTAGGCTTGTGTTTTTGTTTTGGAGTAAAGTGCTTTTGGGGCAGGGTTACTAATTCTGCATTCTTAATTACAGATGATAGGTGCCACATGCACTGCACTGGATATCCACTGATTTTTTCTGTCATGTTCTTTAGGCTTATATGCATTAGAGGTTGTGATTATTATTGCATCTCTGTTATTTGGACCTTTGGTTTAACATTGACTTTTTAAGTTAGGTTACATTTTGGATACTTAGCAAGATCCTTAACTACAATGCTAAATACAGTTATGGGATTAAATGGACTTCTAATAAGTAGAAGTTAAAAATGAACATGCTATTCTCCATTTCTTAGGTGTATTTTGAGCTCAAGCACCATGAGCCTCAGTTGAAGAGAATCATTGATGACCAGCATGCTCGCCTGAGTGAGGCACAAGGGAAGCTGTTGAAAGTGGAGGAGAAACAGACCGGATTGGAGGACAGGATTGAGCATGCAATCAATGCACACAATCTTCTGGAACAGCGGTTACAACACTTAATGAATTTGCCTGGTGCTCACAAGAAACCTTTGTCAAAAGCAGAGCGTGAATTCAAGTCTGAGCTTGGTACGAAATCTTATGCTTGTTACACTTATTTTTATGCAAACTATATTTGCTTTGCTATATCAATCAAAATCTTTTTCATACTGAAAATTTAGATTTCTTTTCCTATAGTCAGAGCCCTTCATTTAACTTTTTTACATTCACCAAAATGTTGGTTTTATTTTCTAGTAGTCTTTATGGGATTTCATGATGGTGCATCAATTGTAGCATATCTGGCTGCTACCTGAAATAATTTTATTGACTGTTTGATCATTATGCAGACCACTTTACGGGAGTTGAGTTGGATGCTTTGCGTACTTCAATTGACACTTTAAAAGCAAGGTTGAGAAGGTACAATCAATCATCAAAAGCTGATGTACTGAACCAGAAAAGGCAGATGTCTGGGAAAAATTACGTTCAAGATGTTCAAATCTCCCAGTTGAAATCTTCACTTGCAAAACTCTCACTTGTCAACAGTGAAAACTCAAAAAAAGTTAAGCTAGTTGAATCTGCATTAAAAGGCCGGGAAAGCAGCAAAGGATAAAATATGAAATCTACCTTTCTTGGTTCTGTAGCCTGATATACTGGAGTCCCATGTCGGTCCTTGGTGCAAGAGTTGTTTCCTTCTTATTGGGTGCTTTGCACCTATGATATTGAACTGACATATTAATTTTGCATCAACAGTGGGAAAATTATTGCAGTCCGAGGGGAACTATCTGGTAGGAATGAATAGCCGGCTTCCATTTCCAACTCATTTTCACCTACTTCTTTGCTTTTGGATGCTTTGGTGCAAAATTCCCAAGTTGGCACCATCTCTTTTGGCGAGCCTAGTGGCAGAGATGCTTTGATCAGGAGCTTGTATTCTTACAGAAAAGTATATACAGGTCAGGGTTCGTCTTCAGATTTGTATGGACTCTAACTTGTTTGTTCACTTTACTGTTTACGATATATTATCAAGAGTTGTTGCGATTATATTGGTTTTAATGATAGTGATGATCCGACTGTTTCCTTCATATTTCATCTTTCAGAGAAAAGGGGGGGTGGGAGTGGTCGGAATATATAAAGGTTTGTGTAATATGGATGTCTTTGTCAATGATTGGACAGTGATGTATTTGAAAAATACTAGCATTCAATGGTAGTTCATATTCCTGAGTGTACGTGCACTGTTTTTTCACATTAGATTGTGTTTTACCATTGACAATTGTTAAGCAAAAAAAAAAAAAAAAAAAAAAGTAATGTTGTTTGGCATACGATCTAATTGAATGTAATATAACATACTTCATTTTAGTTCATTTATAATGAACTAAAACTTCATTTGATTACATTACTTTGAATTATGTTCTACCAAAGTACACCTATATGCAAAGTGAGTTTTTCATTTTCTTATTAGGCCAAAGTAGAGATTGATGAACTTGAGATCAATACGGATAATAGCTAGTTTCCCACCCAGAGAAAGGGGAAGTATGTGCCCGTATCCTGCTTTGTTTCCATCCCCTGAACTCAAAAGAGAGTTCTTGGATTTATACCTGAAAAGACATGGTCTCAATTGGACTTGTACACAAAATCATGGGATTTTCAAGATGGTTTTCTGGTTTCCTTTTGACAGCTCTAATTGTTCATATTTTTTTTACCTACTTATCTTTCACTCCAATTTGACTTGCATGATAAAATTATGTACTGATTTTAACATATGTAGAACCATCTAAAGAAGAGGAACGAATCAGCAAATTAAGCTTAAAGAACTTTGACTGAGCGCGAGTCTTGATGTAACTAGTAAAATTATACCTTAGTTGACCTGTAGGTCACGAGTTTGAGGTCTAGAAATAGTCCTCTTTATAAAAATGCAAGAGCAAAATTGTCTAGTATTTACGTCCATTCTTTTTCAATTTATTCTTGCATTAATCAGATAGCACTTTATGCACAGGGTGAACCCACAAACTTAAAGAACTTTGCCCACATGAACAAAGATTGCACTTTCCACTTGCACATGGAACAGAATGTGAAATAAATTATGGGGTAAAAGCTTTGAATTTTGTTTCCTAACACGCCTGCAGTGGACCCTGTTGGACCAGCTAAAGGTTTCTCTAGGTGCAAGCAATTTTAGTTGAACTCCTCGATCGATTGTAACTTTTTGAATGCAGGACTCGAAAAAAATGTTAATGACTTGCAGATTTTAGCATTGACATTGTAACTAAATTATTGTAGTGCGAGTTGTGATCAGATCTGGAGCAGAACTTTGGACCAGGAGGTATGATATATTTCATTATGGCATCCATTAAAGAGCATTTTGCCTAGGTTTATTCGTATAATTACAAGTAAATTAGACAGCCACTTGATAAGTAAATTGAGGTCCCCCCCCCCTTCAACAATTCCCTCTTATAGATGAATTGCCATAAAATTAGAAAAATAAACTCTTCCTTCTTTTCTCTATTGAGCTAATGAGAATAGAAATGATTGCTGCACGCTTCCAACTTGGAGGCAAATGATGCCATTTTTCCCACTACATCTACTAATCATTGATTCCACAACTTAAACATATGTTAATTAAATTAATTTACATATGCTCTACTCTATTACTTTAGTTTTATTGAAAACAACATCAAAAGGATTATAGGCTCTTCTACATTCTTTCTCATATCTCTTCCTCTCTCTCTCTCTCTTGTTCTAACTCTTTACATTGTTTCTTCGCTGCACGTTGATTGGATACCGCTTCTGTGTCCGGGTAGTCGGAAAGAAAACCAACTTATCTTCCTCAGCAGGAGTCCAACTGTCCACAAATAGGAGATATTAAACAACAAATTTTAATTTCAATATAACATATAAACCTACATTTGCAAGTTTAGTCTAACAATAAGTATATATTTGATTATGATACCTGAAACGAGTGACTAGGTGGTGCAGGAAAACGGAGAGTTCTACCCTAGCAAGCTCATACCCTGGGCATAGCCTTGGCCCTCCTCCGAATGGAGTGAATACATTCCCTGGACTTGTTGCTCCTGAGTTGCTCTATTCATTTTAAACATTTATTAGTCATCAATTGAAGTACTAATTATGCAAAATTATGTGTAAATAATTATATTTTGAAGTCGTTTTTAGAACTATGAGATTTACCTGCCATCTCCATGGATTGAAAGTTCGAGCATCTTTAAAATGGTCATGGTCTAAATGTACAGCTCGAAATGAAGCAAAAACCTTCCATCCTTTAGGAATTGTGTAACCTAAATTGGATTAATTGAGATAGAAATTTATTATTATTATTATTATAATGTCTTGCATTTTCTAAACATTACATGTGAAAGATTTTGTTAAATATTAATGATATAATTAGACATGAAACCACTAAGAATTTTTTTCATACCTTTTATATTAATATCTGTCATTGCTCTTCTAAATACCCCACCAATTATGTTTGCTACTCTCAAAGTCTCATTAACAACCTGAAAAGGTATAAGATGTGAAGGAAATTTTTTTTTTAAAGCTACATCAACATCAAACTTTTATAACATCCCATTAAATTAAAGGCTCTTAATAGTATAATTACTTACTATTTATCCATATAAAAAGTGAACTTACAGATTGAGTGAAAGGCATTGACTTGTAATCACTCCACTCTAGAGCTTCCCCTTCACTTTTCTTTGCCCTAATTCCTTCATGCTCCTCCTAGTATAGACGAAGACCACGACAATAATAATAATAATAATCGAGAAGGATAAAAAAGAAAAGGAAAGGTTCGAGATTAATTAATAAGAAAGTATTTAGTTGTGCGAAATAACAGAAAACTGATTAAAATGAAAGATATGAATTCATAGAGCCGATCTTAATTAATTTGTAATTAAGATTTAGTTGTTGTTTGTAATAATATTAGTAATTCGGAAAAAGAAACAAATGATTCTGATAACAATGTTATATGTTAAGGGCAGTCGTGCTTTTAGTCACTAGACATTGGCTGGCCATAACTGTGGCCTGTGGGATCTCACATAGGTCCCAGCTCATGGAGAATTGGGGTAGGAATCCCTCCCTTTATAATCATATAAATATTATTGGTTACCACACCATAATGAGTGCAAAATATTGATTAAGGTCTAATTTCAATTCACCTAAAAAATATTTGTATAGCACCGACTATTTTCAAAGAGGAATTATTACATTGAATTCTCATAGCATGTGAAACTCACTACTTATTAAAGCATTAAAGAACAACTCTAGTCTTATTTATAATTTATCTTATTTTATAGTACTTAAAAAAAAAATTATGATGCATAATAAGATATAGTTTAATAATAAATATATATACGATATTAACAATAAACTCAGATTCGATTTCTCGTATGTATATATATATATATATGGTGAATTAAAATATTTAATTACTTTAATGAGAGTTGATTAAATATTTAAATGGTGAATTTCTTAATAATAGAAGAATCTTTTTGAGGAAGGCCCAAAAGGGACCTACGAGGATCAATAGGTACATTTGATCTAAACTCAAAAGTTGAATTAAAATTGTATTTAAAGCCCAAATTAAATACTTTATCCACAAAAAGTTCGAGTAGAATGGTCCTTATTAAGGACCATGTGCCTGTCCCTATAACCATGTGGCATTGTTTGTGTCCTTATGATCCATTGAAGCCCTAATATGACCCCACACACTCGCACTGATTCAAAGACAATCCAACGGTGAGGCTTTTCCTATCACATACACAACCCATTGATTAATTTTTTTTTTTTTTTTAAAAGAACAAAATAAATCCTAGGAATCAAATAGGGTCACACTACATTAGATCACTATTCACTATCCACCGTTGGATTGTTCTTCTCTTGAAATCAGCACCACACATTTCCCAATGATACAAACAATGTTCTCACAAGTATTTTATTATGACTTGGCAAAAAAAAAAGTATTTTATTATGACCAAAATACCCTTTTTACTTTTATTTTGATGAAGGGTAATTTAATAATTTCATAGGAAGACAAAATAGTCAAAAAAAAAAACTAAAAAGACTGATCAGAGTCAGAGAAGTCAGGTTAATATATATTTTTTCTGAATTTTTTTATTTTTATTTTTTATGAATTGCAGAGAGAGAGAGAGTGAAGCATAATAAGGCGTGCAGTTATGATTTTGTCCGGTTAGACGAATGTTTGGTTCTACTCTGACCTTTACGTTTTGTACTTTTGCCTCTACTTTTGACTAACATTATAATTATAATTTTATACACACTTCTTGCCAATTGCAATCACATACACCTTCTAGTTAGTAGTTATGATATTTATAATAAAAATAATTTTCTATACCAAATTACTTAATCTTTTATAAGAAACAAGAAAAAAAATTTAATTATTTTAATCACATTCACATTCCTAATATTAAAATAAGATTGATAAATCATAAAGATAAATTTAATACGCTGTATAAAAATTAATAATTTAATTTTTCTTTTAATGTATAAGTAAATATATGAAAAATATTAACTATTTATTAAAAGGGGTTGTTGTAAATTAAGGTCCTATCCTTATCGTTTTTTGTTTTCTCTTTTTTAAAAATAAAAATAATATTTTGAAAATCAAAATTTATTATTTTTAATTTTTAATTTTCTATTTTTAAAATAGTTCTAGATAAAAATAAAAAAATAATAATAATAATTTTTTAAAAAATATTTTCTAATATTTATTTTTTTAAAATTTAAAAAAAAACAAAAAATAAAAAACTACAGTAATTCAAAACCTCCTCTAATATTATGGTTTGTTTTGTTTAATTGCAAACAACATAATAATGACATCATGTCTTAGCAAAGAGAGCACATGATGCATTTACATTAACCCACGGGCAAGAAATTAAATTAAAGAAAGAATTGGGTGTGGGAATGTGGCTAGGGCTTTTTTTTTTTTTTTTTTTTATAGGTACATACACATCATGTGCCAAACCAAGAAACAACCCATTTCTTCTTTTTTGTTCTCTCTTTATCCTACCACCCATTGTGAATGGTTGAGAATCTACTATCTACATGATAATTATGGAAATTGAGGCTTCTATGGAGGCCAACATGATAATTATACCAATTTATGGGTCCCCTGTAATTTTTTTTTTTATAAAAAAAATTCACTTTTCTTTCTTAAAAAATAAAATCACAAATTATTATTTAATTAATAATTCAGTGATCGAATTTAACTCGGATAGAATCATTAGATGTAAAAAAAAAACAAATATTTATCTCATATTCTTAAATTTAAAAGATAAAAAGAATTATTTTCAAAACAATAAGATTTTAAATAAATTAAATTAAAAAAAGATAAACTGTTCGAATCTTAATATTTAATTTATATATTAAAAATAATTAAATTAAATTAGAAAAAGATAAACAGTTTGAATTTTAATATTTATTTTATATATTAAAAATATATTTATAGATTAATGTAGCTAATAATATATTTCTTGGTTGAAATAGAGTTAAATTCCAATATCTTTAAGCTACAAAAAAACAACACTAAAAATAAATATAAGATATATTACACATACCTTGAGTTGTGCCAAAGCAAGTGGAGTCTCAGTAAGGAACTTAACGGCAAGAGTCATTATAGTAGAGGTAGTTTCATAACCGGCAACGAGCAAAGCCACCAAAAAATCTACTATTTCCTCATCGGAAAAGCTACGCTCATCGGCGGCAAGAAGAGCTCCTAACATATCATTTTTTCTCTCTCCTGCTTCACTTTCTCTTCTTCTTTCCCTCACTATCAAGCTCAATGCCTCTGCCACCTTAGTCCTAGCCTGCAATTTTTCAACAAAATAATTGATTTTTAGCATTAATTTTATCGAGGTTTCAAAAATAAAATAATTAATATTCAAAATTTAAATTTTACTGATAAAATTAATATTAAAAAAATAGTTAATTGATTTAAAAAAAAATAAAAATAATTTTATTTTATTACTAAGAAAAATTCAAGAAAACAATATATCATCAAAGAATAAATAATAAGTTGCTATATTTATATATTCCCACTTTACAATGGAATGTTTCCCCATATCTTTGTTATTTTATATATATTTATGTGAGAGTAGTGAGAAAAGAAAAAAAAAAAAAAGAAGAAGAAAATGTCATTTTCAAATGTACAATTATTATGTGATTCTTTTCCATTTCTCTTTCTTAATTTTCTTGACAGACAAACAACAAAATTAAATAGGAAACAAGCTCAAGCTCAGTGGTATTAAAGTGTTACCAATCCACCTTTGCTTTAATGATACTGGAATATTAAAAATTAAATTTACCAAAAACCAAAAAAAAATATTAAAGTGATTTTCAAAATTGTAAAATCTTGAGATTCAATAATAAAAATAAATAAACACCGAGAACAAATATATATATATATAAATTAAATAATTTATACTTGAATTGCTCTTCTGTATGTGGTGGAGAAGATGGGCAAAGCCACAGTGAAAAAGCCTTCAATAACAAGCAGGTACTCTTTCCTTAAACTTTCAGTCCATTCCCCTGGATCAAAGCTCATTAGCTGCTTCATTGTTAACTCAAATGTTATCTGCAATAAATCCATTATTAATTAATTAGTCACTTATAAAAATTAATAAAATCACTAGTATTAATCAATTAATAGAACCTTCTAACTATAATAAAACAAAATATAAACCTCCAAAAACTATCAATTAAAGATACCATATAATCAAGAAACGTGACATTAATTAATTTGAGAATGACATTTTACTAGTTTTAAAAAGAGAATTATTCCTGTTGTGTAGTTTATTTTCGTTCATTGGATTTTTATTTTAAAAAAAATATATATATATTATTATAAATAAATAAATAAATAAATAAATTTTTTTTTGGGCTAGCATGCAAATTAATTAACATGTGTTTGTCAACTAGCCACAAACATCTGACTCATCGCATAAAACCTTAATAATACACTAGCTTTAAAAAATATAATATAACTCGGACGAAACACAACACTGAGTCAACTCAGTGACATTATTTTCTTTATAAAATTAATTATTCATATTAACGAGTATTTGTTTTATAATATAATATTATATGATTAAATCAATATATTTTACATTATTTTTGTAAATTAAAAAAATTTAATTTAATAAAATTGAAATTATATATATAATAATTTACCTTCTTGGCCTCGTCCATGAGAAAAACCCGGTCGGTCCAGGAATCCAAGTTGAGCCGGACCAACCGGTCTATATCAAGCAAAAGATGGTCTCTAATAATAGAAGAATTAGCAAAACTCATAGTTAAAGAATGCATTCTTTTATGGAGAGAACCTTTCATCAACAACAAAGAATGCTTTCCAAGTAAATTGGAGATCGAACTTGGGTAACTCGACTCAAACAACTTCCCTTCATTTTGCAAAATAAACCGGTTTGTCTCTGCGTCAACCGAGAAAACCGTCGGTTCACCAAAAACATGAGTGGTAAACAAGGAACCGAATCGATTCACCCGTTCGTCGATGAACGGTTCAGGATTTTCAGTCTTGTATGCAGATATAAGCTGAAGTGTTTCTCCAACAAAAGGCAAACCCATATTTCCCGGTGGCAACCTGAGTTTCCGGTACCGGGAAGTTCGCCGGAAAATCAAGAAAAGAATCAAGAAAGAAACCCATAAAAGAAAATAAAAAAGAAAATCCATTAAAACTGCTAACAAGTAGTGTATAGAAACATTAATAGATAAAAGAGTGTATATATAGAGAGAGAGTGGTGGGGTTAAAGTTTCAGAAGGACATTAATGGAGGTGAGAGAGAGCACACGAGGGGTATCTGATAAAGAATCTTTGGGGGGAGAAAGAAAGAGAAAGAGAGAGTTTTGTAAGAAGAAAATTAATGTGGGATATTTTCAATATCCTGACAGCTTTTCTCTCTCTTTATATAATCTTTCTTTCAAGAATTAAAATCTTTCCTTTTTTTTTTTAATAAATTTTTTTTATTTGTTTTCCTTTTTTTCGGTATAATATTTATGAAGATAATACACGGATAGGAAAAACAAAATGGAAAGTTTTTCTTTTTCTCTTTTTTCTGTTTCCTCTATTTATTTTTAGTCTTCAGTTTCACAGTATAAATGTTAGCATTTTACTTTACTTAAACAATAAACTTAAATTTAATTATTGATAATTATAATTATAATATACTCTTTAGAATGGGTGACCGGATGATAGAATATTATGATTTAGACTAAAATTCTAATTAACTGATGTTTTAGTCTAGAGGTAGGAAAAAATTACTTTGGGAGGTAAATACCAAGATTCGAATATAATAGATGTTAAATTCTTCTCCCCAATGCTAAAAAAAATTATTTAGTAATTTATTAATTAACAAATTTACTTGGGGAAAATATAAAAAAGTATCATTTAATTTTACCTTTTTATATTTATGGGTCTGTGGAATTTACTTAATCGTTTAAGTTCGAAGCTCAGCTCCTGAACAGGCTCTTTGATTAGGCTCGTGAACTGGCTCATTTATTAGGCTCATGAGCTAGCTTGTTAAATTTAGTATAAATTATATCTCATTGTTAGATCTGTTCCACAAAAAATGTAATACCACAATTTCATGACAGTCTTGTATGCAGAGAGTTTATATGAGGAATGTATGTTAAGTGCCTTATTATATGTTTGTATATGAAATTTTCACATCCTAAACTAGATTAATCCCAAGTGTTAGATTGATTGAATTTGAAATGCAAAGACTCTAATGAAAGAAATGCAAGTGACATGAGATTAGATGTTAATATAATTATCATAATTGAGCTAAGAAAGTAAAGAAGTGAAGATTTGTGAAGTGGAAGAATGTTTGTAACCCCATTACTGATTGGTAACCCTCATTACTGAATGGTAACCCCCATTACTATGAGTAACGCATGTTACAAGTCGATCACTCCTGTGAATTTGGCCACTATAAAAAAATTGATTTATCAGGTTGACAATAGTAATGCCCGTTACTCTTTGGTAACACCCGTTATATGTGGGGCTTATAAATTCTGCAGTTTCAGCCCAAACAGATCATTTCTCATTTCCTCTCACTTCTAAACCATTCCAAACACCCCAAACCCTCTCTATTTGTCTCTCAAGTTTTAATACTTCATTTTTCTACTAAGATTACAAACGATTACAAGGATCTAAGTGAATTTCCTTCATCCTTGCTTGCTTTAGAAAAGCTTTGGATTGAGATAAAAGATAAATCTTTAAGGTAAGCTTTCTGATATTTGATTTTTCATTTGAATTTTGTTTGGCTAGGGTTTAATCCTAAGTTATGAGTTTAATAGTGTGAGACATTGCCCGAGCACCGGTCCGATCCGCTAGAGGGGATCAAAATGCTCATTCGAGTTTGTACCCACGATAGAACCCTCGGGTTCAGATTGGTTGATTTTGAAAATTGATTTGGGAGTCGCCACCTTAATTTATTTATTAGTTAGGAAAAGTAAGGAAAAAACCCATTTAACTCTAATTATTATCCCAATAGAAAAGTGCACTAGTCCTCGATTACCAAATAGGATTTGGAGACTAGGTTTTCGGTTCATTTTAATTAGTTTGATAAGTTTAATACAAATTGGCTAAAATAAATTTCATGAACATTTTATAATGCATGAATTAAAGTAAAGCAGTAAAAGAAGTAATAAAAGTAATAAAAGAATTAAATAAAGAAAGCAATAGAAATGTTAAATTTACAACATAAACCAAATTAGGGGATACTTCCTCTAGTCCTTATGGGTTTTATGAGAGTCACACATTCCTCAATTTAAATCAATAACAAAAGTAACAAAACAAAAAAATAAAAGAAAACACAAAACCTAAACTATGTGAAGAAAGTGAAAGATGAAGAAAATTTATTTTAATTGAATTTGATGCTTTAGATAAGCATGCCTACGTATCCCTTTGAATGAGAATTAAAATCCACGTAGTTCATCCTTCTTGCGAAGGGGGTTTGTTTTAGTTTGAATCTTTTATCATGTTTCAGTTTGATTGATTAAAAGGTGGGTTGGATTATCTGATTTAACCAAATTAATTAATTACCAAATTGTTAATTATATCAGGTTTTAATTAACAAACAAAAGCATCAATTGATTAACAAGTTAATTAAGTCAGATTCTAATTAACATGCATTTCTAAAGTGATTAAAAAGAAAAGAAAGGGATTGAAGGAAGA
>CATKHJ010654780.1:0-14850 GCA_949750685.1 Vernicia montana | reverse complement strand
CAAGGTAAGCTTCTTTTCCTTTCTCTTTTCATTTTATTTATTTATTTTATTTTTCTTAGTTAGTTAATTAAATTGGTTTATCTAGGTTGTTAGTTAATTAAAATCTGAAATAATTATTTCAACTTAGTAATCAATTAGGTTAATTAACTAATCAACCCATCTTTTTTATCAATCAATCTGAAACATGATAAAAGGCTCAGACTAAACAAATCCCCTTTGCAAGAAAGGTGAACTACGTGGATTTTGATTCCCATTCAAAAGGATACATAGGCATGCTTACCTAAAGCATCAAATCCAATTAAAATAAACTTTCTTCTTCTTTCACCTTCTTCATATAGATTAGGTTTTGTTTTCCTATTGTGGCTTATTATGTTTTGTTACTTTTAGTTTGGGGAATGTGTGACTTCCCTAGAATCCCATAAAAGCTAAAGGAAGTATCCCCTAATTTGATTTGAATTGTAAATTTAATTATTTTTTCTGCTTTCTTTATTTTGACTTTTAATACTTTCTTTGCTTTATGTTTTTATTTAATGATTCATGCATTGTATAATTGTTCATGCATTATAAATTGTTCATGAAATTTATTTTAAGTCATTAAGCATTAAACTTGCCAAACTAAAAAAAAGAACCGAAAATCTAGTCCTCGAATACTCTTTGGTAATCAAGGACTAGTGTACTTTTTCCTTTGGGATATAATTGGAGTCATTAATGGATTTTTACCATATATTTTCCCAAATAAAAATAAAGTAAGGTGGCGACTCCCAAAATACTTTTCAAAATCAACCAATCTGAACCTAAGAGTTCCATCGTGAGTATAAACCTGAATGAGCATTTCGATTCCTTCTAGCAGATTAGACAGGTGCTCGGGCGAGGTCTCACAACAGGGGCAAGATATTCAACACGCCCTGGTATATGGGCATGTTTCTAGGCGTGTTGTCTACTGTGTCTCTAATTATTTGCCTAAAATTCGTTGAATTCTCTCCTTTGCTTTGAAATTTCCAAACAAATTGATCCATGGTCTCCAAATCAGCTTAATCACTTAAACTATTTTGATAACACACTTAACAAATGAATTAAACCCAATTTAATGATAAAAACACAGTTAAAATAAGGGGTAAAATCTAATCAAATATGCACTTATCACTACCTACAAATGGCAACCCACTCGAGACCAAGGAAGAACCAAGACTACTAGTGTTCATCAAGTGGATCATGTGGTAGCTTTAGCAGCACAAATTGAGGCTATGAATGAAAAGATTGACACCTTAGCCTTATCAACTAAGTCTGCTCAAGTTATGTTTTGTGAATGGTGTGGGGAAGGACATTAAAGTCAAAACTGCCAGAATGGGAAAATTTTTGCCAAGCTTGAGCAAGTAGACTATATAGGTAATGCACCAAGACAGCAAAATAATCCATATAGTAACACCTATAATCCTGGTTAGAGGAATCGTCCAAATTTCTCTTGAAATAACCAGTCCAATGTGAGACCTCCACCTAGATTCCAACCCCAACCTCAGTAAGAGAAGAAAAGCAATTTGGAAGAGATGTTGGGGAAATTTATTAACTTTGGAGACTAGATTTCAAACCACAGAGATAGCTCTAAGGAACCAACAAGCGTCCATTCATAATTTAGAAAATCAGGTTGGACAAATTGCAAAAGTACTATCTGAGAGATCTCAAGGTAGCTTGCCCAGCAATATTGAAGCTAACCCTAAAGAGCAACTCAAGGCCATTACATTAAGAAGTGGGAAGGAGTTGAAGACTTCTAAGGAGCACAATGGCTAACTGATAGTTGAGGATGATGGTGCCAAGGATGAGGAGATCAATGAGAAAGAGAAAATGGAACCTACACCTGTGGTTAAGGAGTTCCAACCACACATTTCATACCCTGCGAGGTTGAAGAAGGACAAAATGGATGAACAATTCTGTAAGTTTCTCAAAATCTTTAAACGATTGCATATTAATATTCCTTGTGTGGAAGCTCTTTTACAGATGCCGAAGTATGCTCAATTCCTTAAGGAGCTACTCTCCAACAAAAGAAAACTTGAGGAGGTGTCGATGGTTCAACTATACGAGGAGTGTTCAGCACTCATTCAAAAGAAGCTACCTGAAAAACTCAAAGATCCAGGAAGTTTTGCTATTCCTTATCTCGTAGGTAGTTTAGAGATTAAGGCACTAGCTCATTTGGGGGCAAGAATTAATGTTATGCCCTACAAAATGTTCAAAAAATTAGATCTAGGTGAACCTAAACCAACACACGTGAGTATTCAATTAATTGATTGGTCTATCACTTACCCTAAGGGTATAGTTGAGGATGTGTTGGTGAAGGTTGGTGAATTTATATTTCCTGTAGATTTTGTAATATTGAATATTGATGAGGATGTTGATGTGTCACTTATCCTAGGTAGACCATTTCTAGCTACTGCTAGAGCCGTTATTGATGTGCATGATGGTAAATTGATACTTAGGGTAAGGAATGAGCATATGGTTTTGCAAATATCCAATGTTATGAAACACCTACTTGCACTTGAAGATGTGGATGCTTACGTTGATGTAATTAATCTTGAGACTTTACATTTCATTTCTAACATCTTTCACAAGGATCCTTTGGAGTTGTGTCTTGTGCAAGGATAAGAAGATATTGAGACACCTGAGACCATTGAGCATGTGGCCTATCTTGAAGCTACCGAGCCATTGAAGAAGAGTACAGCTTTTGAACACATTGAGATGCCCAGGGGTGAAAGAATGAAACCATCCATTATTGACCCACCAAGTTTGGAACTCAAGCAACTCCCTTCTCATTTGATGTACGAGGCAGAAAATTCTAAGTTGCCTGTGATCGTGAATGTTAACTTGTCAAGGGGATAAAAGGCAAGGTTACTGGAGGTCTTAGGAAAACATAAGAAGGCTATAGCATGGAAAATTGCAGACATCAAGGGTATTAGTCCTTCTTTTTGCACCCACAAAATCTTGATGGAAGAAGAATTCAAACTTGTGGTGCAACCCCAAAGGCGTCTCAATCCTAAGATGAAGGATGTGGTAAAAGCTAAAGTGATCAAGCTTCTTAATGCAGGAATTATCTACCCTATTTTAGACAATTCTTGGGTGAGTCCAGTTCAGGTGGTACTGAAGAAATGGGGTATGACTGTAGTGCCCAATGAAAACAATGAGTTGATCCCTATAAGAACCATCACGGTATGGAGGGTATGCATAGACTATAGGAAGTTGAATGATGCCACTAAAAAATATCACTTTCCACTTCCATTCCTTAATCAGATGTTAAAGAGACTCTTCGGGCATCAATTCTATTATTTTTTGGATAGGTCATCCGGGTACTTTCAGATTTCCATAGCCCCGGAGGATCAAGAAAAGACAATGTTCACTTATCCTTACGGGACTTTTGCATAACGAAGGATGCCATTTGGACTATGTAATGCACCAGCTACCTTCTAGAGGTGTATGATGGCCATTGTTTATGAGTTGATTGAGGATATTATGGAAGTTTTCATGGATGATTTTTCGGTGCATGGTGACTTATTTGAAGATTGTCTTAAGAATTTAGAGAGAGTGCTAGCTAGATGTAAAGAAACCAATATGGTTTTGAATTGGGAAAAATGTCACTTCATGGTGCAAGAAGGCATAGCGTTAGGGCATAAAATCTCGAATAAGGGAATTGAGGTGGATCGAGCAAAGATTAAAACAATTGAAAAGCTTCTACCACTTACTTTGGTTAAGGCAATTCGGAGTTTCCTAGGGCATGCCGGGTTCTATAGAAGATTCATTAAGGATTTTTCCAAGATTGCTAAGCCCCTAACCAAGTTACTTGAGAAGGATGTGAAGTACTAGTTTGATGATGAGTGTTTACATGCTTTTAATACCTAGAAGGAAAAACTCATAAATGCACCGATTGTAGTAGCACTGGATTGGAATTTTCCCTTTGAGTTGATGTGTAATGTAAGTGATTGTGCAGTTGGTGCAATTTTGGGGAAAAAGAGAGACAAACACTTTCAACTCATCTATTATGCTAGCAAAACTTTGACAGATGCTTAAGAGAATTACATAACTACAGAGAAAGAAATGCTAGCCATAGTGTTTGCATTTGACAAGTTTCGATCTTATTTGATCTTGTCCAAAGTAATTGTGTATACATACCACTCGACTCTTCGCTATCTCTTGTCCAAAATAGATGCTAAGATGAGATTGATTAGATGGGTATTATTGTTACAAGAATTTGATTTGGAAATTCGAGACAAGAAAGGCGCAGAGAACCTTGCGTTGGATCATCTTTCTCACCTTGAGAATCTTCATCAGGAAAAGCTCATAGAAGAAGATATCAATGATAGTTTCCCAGATGAGCAGTACTCTTAAGTCTGAAATTCCTTGGTTTGCTGATTTTGCAAATTACCTTGCTGCTAGGATACTCCCAAAAGGACTCACATTTCAACAAAAGAAGAAATTTTTTGCTAATTTAAAATATTACTTATGGGAGGATCCTTTCTTGTTTCTAATATACGCTGATAGGGTCATAAGGAGATGTGTGGTATGCCCGGAAACCATAAGTATATTGAATCATTGCCACAAAGAGCCAGCTGGAGGGCATTTGGGGCCAAGTAGAACTGCACAAAAAGTTTTTGAATCTGGATTCTACTGGCCTACATTGTTCAAGGATAGCCACCGCTATGTACATGAATGTGATCGATGCTAGAGGTCAAGTAATATCTCTTCTCATGATGAAATGCCTTAAAATGGTATTCTTATTTATGAAATTTTTAATGTTTGGGGCATTGATTTTATGGGACCTTTTCCCAATTCCTTTGGTAACAAATACATTCTTGTAGTTGTTGATTATGTTTCAAAATGGGTTGAAGCTCAAGCTTTACCTAGGAATGATGCTAGGGTTGTGGTTAGATTCTTAAAAAAGTTATTTTCAAGGTTTGGCATACCAAAGGCAATAATTAGTGATAGGGGAACTCATTTTTGTAACACTCAACTAGAAAAAGTACTTAAAAGATTAGGTGTTACACATAGGTTAGCCACCCCTTACCATCCTCAAACAAGTGGCCAAATGGTGAATACAAATAAGGAGTTAAAGAGAATTCTTGAAAGAACTGTGCAGCATTCTAGAAAAGATTGGTCTGAAAAGTTAGATGATGCTCTGTGGGCTTACAGAACTACATTTAAAACTCCATTAGGAACTACACCCTGTAGGTTAGTCTATGGAAAAGCTTGTCACCTACCAGTTGAAATTAAACATAAAGCATATTGGGCTATTAAACAGAATAACCTTGATCTAGCTCTTGCAGGCCAAAAGAGAAATTTACAGGTTAACGAGTTGGATGAATGGAGATTGACGGCCTATGACAATGCCCAGATGTACAAGGAATGAACTAAGCAATGGCATGATGCTTGCATCAAGATGAAGTTGGAGTTTCATGTTGGTGATCAGTTTTTATTATATAACTCTCGGCTTAGACTTTTTCCTAGTAAATTAAAATCTAAATGGTCAAGACCATTTATAGTGAAACAAGTATTTCCCTATGGAACTGTGGAGCTTACTCACCCTGAAAATAGTGATTTTAAGGTGAATGAACAAAGATTAAAACTTTATTTTGGCGAAGAGGTAGACAGTGCTAAGGAGATTCTTCATCTTCAAATTTTGAAATGAGAAATCACTCATGACCGTCCAACTAATATGACGTTTAAGAAGCGCTGAATGGGAGACAACCCATTGTTGCTTTAGTTTTTCTTTAGTTTTGCTTGTTTTTGTTTTTGGGTGATTCAATCTTTAGCTAAGTGTTTTTGTAGGAAAAAAGGGTGAAAATGCTTCAATTTTGATGAAGGCAGTTGAGAACACTCCTAGATACACGCCTTAGGATAAGGGCGTGTTCAACCAATTCTCCAAAATGCTAAAAAGTGGAATTTAAAATGAAATTTTCTAGTTAGAACAGAAAGCTACATGCCCAGCAATACGTCCAGGTATATGGTGTTCTAGGTAAAGGTAAAAATTTTGGTTTTACACAGAATCCCACACGCCCTGATACATGCGTTCAAGCAAGTCCATGTCCGAGCATTTAGTGCCTACACGTCCATGTCCCTAGGCGTGTCAACAATTAAAAATGTAGATTTGCCTTTTATTTTCTCTCGCCCACTCGCATTCTCTCCACTTTCCTCTTCTCTTCACTCCTATTCTCTCATTTTATCTTCTTCTCTCCATTTTCTCTCAACTTTCTCTCACTTAAGCTCTAAAAATCGTTTCTCATTTCTTCAAAATTCTCACTTACGCACGATTCTTTTGGGTTTTCGAATTGAAGATTGTATTTTTTTTTTTTTTTGGGTAGAATTGTGAGTGTCCTTTAAAGTTTTCAGAAGTTTTCTCTTTTCATTGATCCATGTATGATTCTCTAACTTTGATTTCTCTTCCTCAAAATTAAATTGGTGAGTTTGCTTGCTAATTTATGTGTGATTGACATATTTCTTGCGATGGGTACTGGGATGTCATTGTAAAGGATAATGGTTGTGAATTTGAAGATGTAGGGTTGAATGGAATAAGAAGAATTTTATTTGATTGTGAGAGTTTTGGTGGCTTGAATATTTAGTGTGGGTTGATGTATTCAAAAAAAAAATTGTAATATGATTTAATATTCTCTGTTCTTAGTGGTTATTACTCTGTTTTGGTGTATGGGTGGTTGTTTTGCAGAATGCCTCAATGTTGCACATTTGCTTCTTCACACCGTGCACCACCTCCCATCAAAAGACGGAGGGATGAATCCAGTAGCACACTACCTCCTCCACTAGCAGCGGCACTAGAGACTGCATTTCTCGCTAACCACCCCTGCATATAGTTCATTGAGGCTAAAGCTAAACAGAGGTTCACCACATTGGCGAACAAACTAGTTTAGCCTAATCGGACGATTGATTGGGAAGCCATAGATAAGGTGGGTTTATTTGGAGAGCTTCGCCAATACCTTCATCAGCTGAAAAAGAAAAAGTTGAGTTCCTCTACACACTCCAACTGAACAGGAAAAAGCTGAGTTGGTCAGACCGAGAGGTGATCAGATTCAGATTAGGCACCACAAGCTCTCAGATGAGTATAAATGAGTTTGGGGTTCGATTGGGACTTTACTATAAGTTGTAAGTAGATACATAGGAGTACCGGGATGCTCTGGTTAACTTTACAGACTTGGTTATAGAGCCCACCAGAGCATAGGATAGTTTATCATCGGGGGCTTTGAATTATGCAGCCACCAGTTCCAAGGCTTCCCATCTTGCCTCGGTCAGTTTCCAATTGGTCCATAATCTCATTGCCTATATTGGGCGTTGAGATAGTACAAGGGCAGTCGGTTTGCGAGATCTGTTCTTCTTCCGATGCATGGTCAACTGCCAACGGTGCAATGTAGCCCATGTACTCATCCACTATTTATATTTTGATGCCTAGAAGGGGCCAAAGGGCGGACTTTTTGGTGGGATGTATGTGGCCTGATTGGCCAAGTCCTTGGGGGTGCTTGTTGCTCTTCCCCCAATGACCATGGATGCGATGCCGAGTATTATCGATTTGATGACCTTGCGGAGGATGGGCGTTCTACATGCTGAGGGTGATAGTTATTCCATTAGGGGTGCACCACCTCTTACGCCTACTTCTACAGACCCACCTCCACCATCGGTATTTGATGTCCCTGGATCTTCGGGAGCCACCACTTCTGCCGACCCAGTTGGACATTCTGGATTTGTACCATCACCTGCTGTTTTCCCTACTCAGACATACCGAGACTGGGTGCATACCATATGCGATCCGGATGCTAAGGATCGTAAGTTGTCAGATTTAGAGCAGCAACAATGCAAAATGGAGAGCAAGGTGGGGAGATTAGATCATCAACAGCAGCAGCTTCATGCGCTGCAAACCAGGATGATGAACCTTATACGCAAACAACATCAGTGCATCGAAACTCGATTGGACCATGAGGCTGAGCACAGACGATGGATCGAGCACTCGATGATGGAGTTCTTTCAGCATTCGGGATTCATTCCCTCCACACAACCACCTCCATCACCACCATTCTCACCTCCGGCAGATGACGATGAGCCAATCAAAGTTGATGATTCTATTCTCCCTACAAATGAGGATTAGTTTTATTTTCTTTTATTTTATCTTTACTTTTCTTTTTATTCATTTTTGTTTTATTTATTTTTGTTTTATTTATCGTTAGACATTTTTTCATTACACTAGCCATTTCATGTAAAAATTATAGGGACCAAATGAAGAATGCATGAGTTACCTACTACCATTAACCTATCCATAAATCATGTGTTTGTCATTCCTTTTGAGCATAATAGAGAGAGACTTCCATTTTGTAGATCACATCCTGCATTGTTGCTCTAATTTAATTCACATTGATAAAAATTGCAAGTATGAGCTCTGACACACCCCTAATCAAGATGGAACCTGGTCCATCTACCTTTAAACCTCCTAAAAGTGCCCCTAAGACAACTATGACCCTTGAACAAACTATAGCCTTTTATGCCTATCGTAAGGCCTATTGAGCTGAAAATGAGTACACTTTCACCCTAGAGGAGATAGTGGAAATAAAGAAGGAGGAAAAGGAGGCTGAGAATATGATGAGGGTTGTTGAGCCTTCTAGTGCAGAGGACAATCCAATGCCACGAAAATCACCAACTAGGGAGAGGGGCAACCCTACGAATGTGAAGAGGAGTAGAGGGCGACCTAGGAAAGAGAAGTAAAGAGCTGGTTTAGCCTAGTTTAGGTTGAATTAAGATTGATTGTATAAATTGACAGTAATTCTAAGCTAGGCATATTTTCCTTCTTTCTTGTAAGAGCAATGATTAGTTATCCATTATGCATGTATTGTTGTTTTTTTTTTTTTTTTTTTTTGCAATTGACTGCCTCATTTAATTATTGTCTTTGCATGTTGAAAGCTGCGTACCCGAATCATAACTTTATTCATGCGAACAATTTAAAGGCAGTACTCTTTTCTCCCTTCTTTCTATTTTCTTTGTCTCTAACACCTTGAGGACAATGTGTTCATTAAATGTGGGGGGATTGTTTAAGGGTGTACATTATGGGTTATAAATTGAATTGAGATAGTAGTATGAAGTGATATTGACTCTCTTAATGGATGAATTTTCATTTAAATGACAGTAACTTGCTGATGCATTGCTTGATTTACTTAATCATCTATCAAAAATTGGATGTGGTGGTCGTGTTAAAGAGTTGGTTTAATAGATTGGAGTTTGAACTCTTAGTTAAATTTTTGTGCTTATTTTATTCCATTGTGATTTTTGTTAAGGTTTGGTAGAAATTCCTAATATCCTAGGGAACTTGATTTTTTTTTCTCTTGAAAAATAAAGTGAGTTGAGTTGAATGAGAAAAAGGAGCTTTAAATTTTAATCTGTTCCACTGCTCTTGACTCATTAAAATCCTAGAGTTGATATTATGAATAGTGCTAGTAGCCATTTGAAATTATGATTCTAGATGAGTAACAGGGGGTTGGCATCACAAATGTTTACACTCGCTTCAAAAGGCTAGTATGACAATTCAAACAATGCCTTGCTCCAGGAGATAAAAATAAAATAAAAAAAGAAGTGGTCAAGTACCTAGGAGAAAATCTTTATAAATCTACTTTGCTTTAACTTTTATTGCTGTGGAATAGTTTGAACAAATCTTGAACTATGTAGTTTAGACTCGAGAATTTGTAGAATTTGACATGAAGATCTTTTGATATGACTATCATGTTTGAGACTGGTATTTGATTGAAGATTTTAAGCTTTTGTGATGAGTGAGTTGTTGTGTATTTTGATGAATTGTTCTGACATTGAGAGAGAAAATTTTGTTTCGAACTGATATCTTGATTCAATTTGCTTAAGGACAAGCAAATGCTCAAGTGTGTGGGGATTTGATAAGTGCATATTTGATTATATTTTTCCCTTGTTCTTACTGTATTTTATCATTGAATTGGGTTTAATTTGTTTGTTAAGTATGTTATCAGAATAGTTTGAGGGATTAAGCTGATTTGGAGGCCACAGACTAATTTGTTTGGAAATTGCAAAGCTAAAGAGCGAATTCTGCAAATTTTAGGCAAAGAAGCAGAGATACAGTAGTCAACATGCACATGAATACGGACATGTACCAAGGCGTGTTGAATATCCTGCCCCTGTACCTGGGTGTATTGCAGCCCATGTTAAAGAGCTGAGTCCCATAGGAAGACAGCTGCCAACACGCCCTGGAATATGGGCGTGTTCCAAACTGTGTAAATGAAAGTTACACCTTTAAAAGACATTTCGAAGAGAAAGAAGGGGGAAGAGGGCAATCTTTTGGAGATTTTTTCTTTTGAAGAACTTTTTGAGAGAAAGATAGATGTCACAGCTGAAATCAAGGTAAAAGAAGATGATTCAAGTGGATTTGAAGAGGGTGATTCAAGATCAAAGAAAGGATTTGCAAGAACTTTTCTATGGATTGTTTGAGATTTCCTTACCTTTTTTATTGTTCATTGTTTTTTAGATTTACCATGAATTAAACTCTACTTATCTAGATGGGACGAACCCTAGTTTTGATTGCATGGATTAAATGATTGGGTTTTTAGTCAAATCATCCTTAGGTTGAGTTATATTCATGATTTATAATGATAAAATCTGGTTGACAATTGCTAGCTTATTGATTTGATACTTGATTTCTTATTAAGGAGTAAAGATACCCTTGATTTGATCTGATCTCTCATGAATATTGGGGATTGCTTGGGACACTAGAGATAGGTTTACAAAATCCTTTGGCTCTAATTTCCTTGATCTTAGTGCTTTGCCTAACCAATTGAATAAGATTCTATTTAATTTGCTTAGGGAATAGGGGATTAACTCACTTGAGAAAGGTTTAATTCTAAATTTAGGATTGTCAACTAGATTTATTGTTCGATTTGATTGATCTCGTAATTCATGAAATACATGTGGAGCTAGGGGGAGTGTCTATCTAGATATCTAATTCATTAATTACTTCTCATTGATTTCGCCAATTTTTTTAAATTAATTAATATAGATTAATTTTCACTTTAATTTGATTTTAGTTTTCCTTGGAATTTAATTTACTAAACAATAGTTAATGTTTGAGCTAATAATTATATAGTTTCCTTGTGGGATCAATCTCTTTTGTGCTATATTGCCCGAACGATAGGTGTGCTTGCCTGTAGCTAGGGTATAATAGACTTAGAGTTTATTTAACCTGGTGGAAGTACAAAATCTAACATCACATATAAAATTCATTTGAAGACATTTGGTGGCATTAAGATAATAAGCTTTCATGTATTTTCTATTAACCAAGTATGATCTCTCGATACTGTTTCTATCATAATTTATGTTGTACTAACTCAAATGAGTTGATTATTTTTTAAAATTAAATTATATATATCAATATACAACATATCTAAAATTGAGCTTAGAATATGTTCTGCACATAATATAGTGATTATTCAAATTCTGTTATGTTTCTGTTGCAGGGACAGAGTACACTTTACTTATTTAGCTACATCTGATAATTGACAAATCCAAATGTAAATTCCTTTTACCAATGATTACTAAATATACCAATGATAATTTCTTATGTTTTATTCTTGGCCTTGTTCTACATTTAAATTCATCAAATATGTCCCTCAAATATGGACTGCCTATTAGGTTATCAATCTATGTCAGTTTTAGTTCGAGCAAGATATTTCCTTATAAACATCAAATCTTTCAAATTCCTTTTACTAAAATATAATTGAGATATATATATACAATTTTTATGTTTTGACTTTATTCATATTTGAATTTTAACTTCTCCAAATAGAAGCCACAAATTCCAGCTATTTAAGTTACTTAATCTCTTATAATCCTCAATACAATACCCTAAATCCTTCAATAAACATATCCATCCAATTTAATCAATTTTCCCATCATATACAAGCATATTCAAGTTTATTTTATTATGGTTTAAAACAAATAAGCATTTTCCCCAAATTATCGAAGGAAACCGAAGCAAGGAAGAGAGGAAAAAGAAAGAAATACTTCCAATACAATGAAATTGACTCAAGATTCAAGCTTAGGATGAAGAGAAAAGCAAGGTTTATGAAGAATGTATCTTAAGATCTCTTAGTCTTAGTTAGGACTTGGAGTTGCCAAAATTTGAAGAGAGCATGGAGAAAGTTTGTGCTCTTCTTTTTCTTTGTTGAGAGAGAAATGAAATGAAATGACTTAAAAAGTTGACTTAAGTAATCTTTCTCATAAAAATTGTGTGATGGGGATTTAATCTTAGAATGGATGGTGGAGATTGATTTTTATCTTTGGAAGATTTGATAAATGTTTATTTTTAATAGAAATACCCAAATTCAATACATATCTAATATAATAATGCTTTACATGACTAAAGAATTCATTTAGTCAAAAGTGAAGCCCACCTTCATTTGCCTTATCTTTAGCCTTATAAGAATAGATAATCATCTTTTAAAAAAAAATATGTACTCTTTGTCTTTGGCCATGCCTTGTCCGAAATTCATCTTGTGTGGGGTGGGTCCCATACTCACTTATACAATAATATGTTTATTCACTTTCTTACTTAGTCATTTTGACAAACTTAGCATTTGAACCATAATTTAGCATATGTTATCATGCTTATTTGCATTGACATTCAATATTAAATTCTTTCATATCCTTTATACGTTTTCCAATCATATGTTCATATTAATCACAATAAAAATTAATTCATGCTCAAACAGACACAATTAAGCTTACCAAACTTAGGTTTGATCATACTAGTATAACAAGTCTTTGTGTTCTCTTTCTAGGTTCTCATACTTGATGTTTAATTGTCAGGAAAGTCTAGGGTATTACACCTTAACATGGACTTACAGTTAAAGCAATTGGACTATAAATATAGTCGAGCTAATGAAATGTGAGAGGGGAACGGCTTGTGGAGTCTTTGTTTAGACCACCAAACTTTATCCTCTCCAGACAGGTCAAGCCATATTGCAAAAGGGAGTTCACTCATCTAAGTGAGCCATTGTCTAGCATCTTCAAAGACTTAAAGGAAGATGGATTACTTCAACCTTTGGATTCAATCAAGTTAGTAGATTGACTCAATTTAGGTGACTAGTGACAAGGTTTATCTTTGTTCTAGGTAAAATCACTCTGTTTCGATAAGTTCTCTGTGTGTTGTATCATACCTGTGAAGGTTGATTTTTTTATTATTTATATACTATAAGTCTCTATATGGATTGAACATGGATTTCTAGAGCGAGCCGGATTTGGATGGAAATTTTCATATTTAGCTTCGGATTATGAACCAGATTAATGACAACATTGACCCTGATCCTCTTGTATTGGGCTTTTGGGTAGCTGGGCCTGGCCCATCACATCTTCTTATTCAATTCGGTATTATTTGTCCTATATCAGAGGCCCCTTATTTCAGCGAGGTGAGAACTCTGTGAACTTTGATAGAAACAATTATATGCATAGGTCAGTTACTTAATGTAAACAATCTCATCATGTCCAGTCTAGCATTTATTTACTCTCGGTCGAAGTTTTCACTTCGCTTAGGAATTCTGAGAGTCTATAGCGTATCTCTATATGCCTAACAGAATCCCACATTTAATGCTATAGTACCTTCCCCTATGAAGAGCAATCCCATGGCTTAATACTGGCCATGAAGTCAAAAAGTTTCACTTCACCTATGCCGCCTTTTTAGAAATTTGAAATGATTGCCCAACGCGTATTTTTAAGTTATTATTTTCCTATAAAAACCCTTTCTTCTTCATTCTTGAAGCTTTCTGCATTTTCCGTTCTAAAAAACCTTCTCTATCTTTGGCGTTTCTCAGCGTTCTCCAATTCTTACTTTTTCCTTACTTTCTCTTAAATTCTTGTTAATTTATCCTTCAATGGCTCCCAAAAAGAATGAAAATTCCTACCACAACATTCGAGCATACTTGGAGAATATTTAGGGAGATGTTGCCTCCACTCTGAAGAACTCAAATTTGAGTGGATTTGCTGAGAATTTAGAAGACCAAGAGAAGTTTACAGTGGACTTCCCCAAATCTTCTGATAGAATTTATGTAAATCCCGAAGTCCCAAATACCATAGAGATGATTAAGGATAATGATCATTGCATCTTTTTTTATCATTAAATAGAAGCGGGTCTTAGATTTCCTCCATCCCCCTTTCTGTTTGAATGCTTTAACTACTTCTACATCAATCCTATGATGCTTTCACTAAACTCTATTCAAGACCTGCACCAGTTCGAAGTGGTCTACAAAGCCTTGGGACTTTGTCCTTCTGCAAGGTGTGAACCCTCAATTTTGCACCCCTAAGATACTGCCGCAGCTTGACACCTGCTAATTTTCGTGTGCTACGCAGAGCCGGTAAGGCGGTCCCGCTAGCCGGTTAGCGGGCAGGGGTCAAGGGGGCAGCGCCCCCTCGAAAAAATGGATTTTCATGCATAATATTATAAGGAGACTGATAATTTTCTGATCCCGACCGAACTTTCTGTACCAGACAGCACCTTTTCAAAAATGACCAAGTTTTCATCAAAACTGACTGCCAAAAGGTCCGATAATTAATTTCGAATCCATCGACACTGACCGATAATTTTTCAGACTCCAGAATAGTCCGAAAACTGACCCGGAACCTCCAAAAATTGAACTAAAAGACCCGAAAACTGACCCGGATGTCCCGAAAACCGACCCAGTGACTCGAGAAACTGAAGCCGACCCAGTCGAGCCGGCGGCTCGGCGCGCCGCCGGAAGGCCTGGCGCAGGTACGGGCAGTACCTGCAGACCCTTTTGCCCTCTTTTTGTGAAATTTCAAATTTACCCTTCCCTT
>CATKHJ010654710.1:0-10634 GCA_949750685.1 Vernicia montana | reverse complement strand
AATCCTCCTACAACTCAAAGATCAACAATATAAACAGAAGCTAAAAAAGTAATGCTCTCCAGTTGAGTTGGACAACATTCAAAGAGATCCCTCTAAAAGCTCCAAAAGCATACGCCCACATAGAACCCAAAAACACCACCTCGTCCAACAACAAACTAATGGAGATGCTCTGATTTTTAAAGATATGAACATCTCTCCATTCAAAGATTCCATAATGCTGCCCAAAAAAAAAAAAAAAGCACAAATCCAAGGAATATTTGCATCTTTCCTGCCACCAAATCCCTTCATTTTAAACCAGAAAAAGTCTATAATGATTCTGGGCACAGCCACTATTACTCAAAAGCATTTTTTAGTTAGACCATTTATTAGGAAAGTCTCCTAGATGGTAAGATAGGTACTTAGTAAAGAAAGATTGAAATAATTTCTAGCTTCAACTAATTAGGTTGCAAAAGTTGTTTTTCTTTTGCTTTTTGCTATCATGGAAGTAAAAGGCAAAAAGTAATTTTCAATTGGATAACAGAAGGCAAGTTTTAGGAGGGAGGGGGAGAGGGAGAAGAAGAGAAGAGGGGGGATTCTTTTGATGAAAAGAATGTTTTAATTTGTTTTTGTTATTGCTTTTTCCTTCTTCTCATATGAAGAAAAATTCTTATACCCACCCACCTATTAGACGTATATACCAAATACACTTTCTTACTATTACATTTGATTAAAAGTTAAAAATAGAACCAAACTTTATCATAATTATATATACCAAGTACGCTTTATCATATACGTACCAAGTACACTTTCTTACTATTACATTTGCTTAAAAATAAAATCAAACTTCATCAAATTTTTACTTCAGAGAGAAAAATGGAAAATGCAAAAAGCCAAAAGTTGTACTAAATAAGAACATCATAACTTTTGCTAAAAAACTTACCATTAGAATCTCAATTCTCAACTATAGTTTGTCTTGTAATTTTCACATACTCAACCCAACTAAGCCTCAATTCCAATCTAGCTAGGGTCAACTATATGAATCACTTTCCTACATTCCATTGTCTAACACTACACATAAAAAATGTCTAAAGCTGTTACAACTGTTTTCACTACTAGAGAAAATATTCTAGAAGTGACTAAAATTTAGTAATTAATTATGTTTGTAAAATTTTTTCAGTGGATGATATTATATATACATAATTGGCAAAATATTCAAATCATCCTTGAAATAAATACACATTATTTTGCAATTAAGCATTTGCATGCTACATATCATCAACTATCACATGCAACAAACAGGAAAAAAAAACTAAACTAGTTCAGGTGCAAAACCCTAATGATGGTATGCTTCTAGGCATCTAGGTCAGCAAACTAACCTAGGCACACATCTTGGGACTTTAGGCATGCCTTATATATTAGCCATCAAATTTATGATACTTAATTTGGCTCAATCCATAAATAAGCTTCTAAAATAACTTGAAATGTGCAACTAAGCCCTTCAGGTTCTATTCTATTCAATTCTTCCATTTTTTATTTATTTTTTGTTTTGCCAAACAAACCCAACAAACTACTGATTTCAATGACTGCAAATTACAAGGAAAAAAAAACATTATGAACTAATACTCATGCAAACAGTCTCTTAAAAAAAAACAAGGGGAAGGATGCATACAATATGACCCTCCTCCAATCTTAGCGAAACAAGGATTCACTAGGGGCACCCCTAATAGCCACATGAACAATAACTTTTCTTTTCCATTTGCTTTTTCCTTCACATGGCAACTCTACACTGCTGCAACTCAATGCCCACAACCCCTCCCTTAAGAACATCAATGATGCTATCACTTTCTCCTCCATGACAAGTTATCCCCAATATTCATCAACTCTTTATTGTGCTCTATAATGAAATCTTTGAAGCTAGTGACTCGAAAAGACATACTCAAGCATATCTATAATCTACGTGATGGCCTATTCTAAATATGAAGTTGGATCCTTGGGGAACGACACCTCACCTATGTTTTGTAAAGTTGTTGCAACATCATTAAGATCCCTTATAGCTCAATTGCATTTGAATATTCAATTATGTCATCAGAGGAAAGAGAGAGACGTATACATGTGCGCACGTGCACACACATAGAGAGAGATGTCCTTGTTTTGGCATTTGTGGGTGTGAATGTGCATTAGTGTATGGGAGAGAGAAAAGACAGAAGAAAAAGTAAAAATCATAACATATTTCCCTAAACAAGCATAGGTATCATGTTGCACTTTTTTTTTTTTTTTTGTCATTTCAACACATATCAGCCAATTGAGTTGATTTGGCAAGTGGAAGTCCCCAGAAATTTTTAAGTCACCGTAATTAGAATATCGTGTAAGCTAAGATTGTGTAGGGTTGCTGACACTGTGAATTGATATGTATTAGGCTTCCATTGATAATTCTTTTTTTTTTATTTATTTATTTCCTAGATATTATGATCTAGTTTTCAAGAATTCAGTTTGCATATTCAATTTGTCAAAGAAAGCACAACAACTGATTTTCCTAATGAGTCATATTCAGACTTTGTTCTATAATTTGAAACTTTTAAGCTCCTTTAGTTTGATAGGGAAAAACATAGCAGAGAAATGGCCAAAATCTGAACGACTAAGTCAGCCAACCAAATACAACTCTTCAACAATTACATTGGAATTTGACACCACTCAATTGGCATCAAGGTTGCAACTTGCAAGACTTTCAGGTAAGTGAAAAAACACAATACACCTGACCTGACCAACCCATGCAACATCATACCTAAAAGTCCAATCTCAAGAAGAAAATACTTATTGATTGCGAGAATCAAAGCACGCCAATAATCACCTGATACTAAATATTTTGCATAATGCAAGCCGCACAATTGTGCAACAATCACCCTATGAAACTCAGATGCCCAAAAATGATTTAGATGTCTATATAACTGGTTATCAAGGGATTCTGTAAAATATTTCCATGACGAATATCTAGTCAAAAAATTATGTTCTATATGTGGGAGGAGAGCACATTCCTTTTAAAAAGAAAAGCTAAACCAACAAATAGAGGACAAATATAACATCAGCACAACATGAATACACTCCTTCCACCACACCCCCCCATCCCCCCCCCCAAAAAAAAAGTCTCTCCTCTTCTTAAAAGTACAAATGCAATGACCAGACACGAGATGGATGTTCCCTTCCAATAGAGACGAGAGAAACTGCCTTGCATGATCGATGAAAATCATTTCACAGATTTTCTACATGAAAAGGCTATAAAGGAAGTGGATGATATGGTCCAAAAATCAATTAACATTTATTAACAACACCACCAAGTAAGAGATTTGACATTCACAGCCATTGTACAAAATTAATATTATAGCCAAATGCAGAGAGTCATTTCACTACCAATTGCGATAACACTTAAAGAAATGGAATAAATATTAAAATTTCTAACTAGAACCATACAATAACATCAGGCTGTCATTATACTGCTAATTTAACAACAAATACATATTAACTGCATTTATAACAATTAAAATAAATAAAGGAAGACCATATCAGAGTACTACTAATGGACAAAAACTCCAATACCTACCTCGGAAAATATGCCTGAATTTCCATTCAACATCATGCAGATCTCTTGCAATAAGTTCCTGAGCTGGTGGCTGTTGTGAGAAATCCTGGACAAACCAAATGTTTATATACATTTAAAATATGTCATTAGCATTAACCAAATATTTTGAAGCAACAGAATGCAAGAAACAGGAAAGAGATTACCAGAGGAGGGAACACTTTTTCTGCTGCACGACGAGGAACAGAGAAGCCTCCATGAGTACTAGTATCACTTGCAGTCAATGTCTTGCAAAAATAATTAGTGGGCTGCTTGCTTGGCATTCCCAGTTCCATGGGAAGAAATGTATCCTTTTGCTCTTGCTACATGTAAAATGATAACAAAAATGACTTTTGACATATAAATAGGAAAAGACCAACAATATTATAAAACGAGAATTCAATTTGATAATAACTATTAAACAGATGCAGAATTACCGGTGTCAAAGGCTGTAAAGTCATCTGGGCATACACTTCATCTGTTTCAACATCTGCCTGAAATTCCAAGCATATTCCATAATTCAGTTTTTTATTTTCACTTCATTAGTTGAACTAAAGAATAATAATTAATAAAAAGGCACTTGAGCAAAGGAAAAAATGAAGGAAAGTTGCTAATTGTATAAAACCCACATGCATGGTGACATTGTGGAGTTGGCATATCAACTGGGGCGGCAAACTTGGATAATTGGGTATGTGCCCATCAACTTCTTTATTAGTAGTGGCAGCTACCTGCATTTCATTTGAATCAAAATCAAATGACTCTGCATTACATAACTAAATGGACCAGGATCACTTTGAAACTGAGAATAATTAAGAGAACTTGAGAAAAGAAGACCTGCTCACTATGTCCCTGAGGGAAGTAGACCACTCGGCTCCCCACTGTTGGTAGGGACACAAGTGGTCCAGCACAGGCATGCCATAGCTCCGAATTCAAACATTTCTTCTCCCCTATCATCATGATATACACAACAACAACAAAAACTCAGTGAAAAAGCAATTAAAAACACATATATTGAGGAAGCTTAGCTAAATCAAAAAATTAGATGCTAAGTTTAATGTGAGAAAATAAAAAAAAGCTGTTAGCAATAAATAAAAAAGCTGAAAATGGCAAACAAACAAAACAAATGGAAGACTTAAGAAATAAAGAAAGAATAAGAATAAAAAAAAAAAAAAAAAAAACTAAAAATGGATACCTTCATGACCCTGCTGACCCAACCCTGATGTTGAAAGCTTCATCTTCTACCTTTTTTTATATTTTTTTTCTCTTTTTGTTTGTCTATAAATATATATTTATTAATTAATACAACAATATTAACTATATAAAACCCTCACTCACAGCTACCATAGTAATAATAGTAATCATCTTCCAATCCAACAAAAAACCCTTACATTCTCTCATCTCTACAATCTTTATATAACAATTAGAACTTCAAAACCCTAAAAACATAAAACCCTAACAAAAGGGTAATATAATAAAATAAAAAAGGAAAAAAAAAAATGAAATCAGATCCAACCCAAAACCAAATCCATAAAGATCTTCAACTATACTAGTTCAAAATGAGGTATTTATGTAATTTCAAGAAAAATCAAGCCCCCAAATAAAGAAGCTCATTCTTCGAGATCGCCATGAAAGAAGCAGAGAAAGAAAGATGAAAAAGAAGTAAAACTATCACTATCTTCGATTGAGAAAGAGAGAGAGAGAGAGAGAGTGTGGCTTCAGCTTTGAACCTCGCTCAGCTAAGAGAGAGAGAAAGAGTCAGTTCCCTCTCTTATAAGGGACCCGACCAAACTGGACCTGAGAACAGTGAAGAGCAGAAAGAGAGAGAGAGAGAAAGAGAGTGTGTAAGAGGTGAAGGAAATGGAATCTGGAACGTTGAAAGATCCGTACAGACAGATCATAGCCGTTGGTTTAGTACTGATATGACAGCAGGCATGTGCCACCATCCTTCAGTGGTCGTAGTCAGAGTACGGATTATATAAAAAATAATAATAATAATATATTTAATTAATATATTTTGGGGGTTTTTAAAAATTAAAAATAATTGACTAAAGAATGATAGATAGATAGACCCTTGAAAGACCGTGACTCCCATCCCATTCCTTCCCATGCGTTTTCAATTTTTTTATTTTTTATTTTTACTTTTTAAAATATTTAAGGCTTGTAAGATTTTTTTTTTTTTGAAAAACATAAATAATTTAAAATAAATGCTGTATTATAAAAATCTGTCTCCTTTTATTTACAAATATATGTTATTTGGTAAAATGGTAATTGGCATTTTTTTTTTCACATTTTTTATTCTTATTATTATATGATTTTCATTTATTATGGTAATTCATTTTTTTAAATATATTTTTTATTAGGAAAAATTACTATTTACTCTTTTATTATTTTACTTAAGTAACGTACGTTATATTATTTAATTTTTTCATCTATTTTTAATATTTTTTTATTAAATTTTATATAAAATAATTAAAATATCCTTAAAAACAAGAAAAAAAAAACTTATAAAGAATTCCTTTACTTCCCTGCAAACCAAACAAAACAAAATTGAAAAGGAACTAAAACAACAAATTTAAAAGAAAATTGAAAAAAAAAAGAGAGAAATTGAGAAAGAGGTTGAGAGTCATTTGGAGAGCATGATCATTTACAGAAATAATATGAAAATTTTATTGTCTTAGCAACTCGTAATTATTCATTTTTTTAATATATTTTCTCATGTAAATATGAAATATATAATATGAAAAAATTATATTATAAGATTATAAGTTTGGATCTTATTCTCGTTTAATTAATAAAAATATTTTTCAGTACAAAAAAAAATTTAAATTTTTTTTTTATATATAAGTCGGCAAATAGAAAGATTAATTATGAAAAGTTATTGAGAGATTTTTGCCTTATTGGAAAAGCTGCAAAATTTTCTTAATTTTTGCGATAACCTCTCTCTCTCTCTCTCTATGGATAACAATGGCATGGATTGTTTTTGGATTGATCATCTATCGATGATGGCAATCATCGTCTTCTTCGCGAGCTACTACAAATCGACGATAACAATCATTGTCTTCTTCGAGAGCTACTGCAAATCAGTAATGGAGATCGGCTTCTGGTTTCGAATAGAACTCGCCAGAATCGAGGAAATAGAGCCTAAATATTTATTGTTTGTTAATGGTTGGGTTTGTCGGAATCTAGGTTCGCGTAGATCCGGCTTACTGCTGCAAATCGGGATTGAATTTTGATGTGATGATATGATTTGATCTATGTTAGTTATGGTTGTAGAATTTGTTATTGTGATAGATTAACAATTAAGGTCCATAATTTGTTATTGTGATAATTTGATAATTTGAGGTCCATAATTTGTTATTATTATTAGAACTAAAAAATTTTAGGATCTCAGTAATACATGGTTTCATGGTGGTGATGATTAATGATGGGGTATTTTAGGTATTAGATATGATTTTCTTTTTTCTTTTTTAATTTTTAATTTTTTAACGGAATTTTGAAGAAATTTGGATGGGGTAATCAATTTTTTTGACAGAATCAAAACTGAGGAATGAAATAGTGAGTTTCTAAAAAAATAGAGACGTGTTCATTAATTGATTAAATTTTATGGATTAAATAGTAATTTACCATTTTTATTATTAGACAATCATTTTTAGGCATGTTAACTCATTATCATGAATTTTGTATCATTTTATAGTTGTACTATATTTTAATATTTATATAATTTTATCACAATTTTGAAATTTTATTTACAATTATAATCTAAAAGGCTAAATTAGAAAAGTTTTACCCAATTATCTCTTCTAATTATTTACATAATAAAAAATATATTTTTTTTATCATTAAAAACTTCTAAATAAGAAAGAAATATTAAAAAAAATACAAAAAAATATCGTATGATTTGTCCATTTGATATTTTTGAGTCTGTGAAATTTTTTTTTATAAAATGGGGTCTGGAGCTTCTTCCGTTAGCAATATAGAGTCTATAACGCTAACGACGTTAATTAGTGTTGATATAGCGTTGACATGGCACAAATAAACCCTGTTTTTTATTTTTTTAATAATAATTACATATGATTGTCACATCCCACTTTTTGGGATAAGACGATCATAGGGCATGATTAAGCTTAAGACCCCTAAAAATCCGTAGAATCCGATTACATTAGGAAACCAGTATAATCCCGGTAGCATACCAGTAGTACATACAACTTTCTCATGATACGAAATCTGCAAGCAAATTACACTTCCAATAATTTTCTTCCCTTACATCCCAAACTTCACAGTCAATACAAATCCTCCCAATATTTTTCTCATATAAAATGATTTATTTTCAAGGTTAATCTTACACATCAATAATTGACTACATTTATACAAATTAGTTATATTAAATTATCCACTAGCATCATTATATATACTAAATAATTTACACCACTAAATTCGAAAACTTAGATACCATGGAGCATCTAGACATCACACTATTTTCAAATACATATGTTTTCTTACCACTAGTTATACAATTATCAAAACATAATATATTTTCTTTAATATATAACCTTTACATTGACTCTTAACTTCAAGTGGATAATGAAACTTGAGATGTACTGATTAATCACTAATCCTGTAAAAAAAATAGGGAGGGAGAGTGAGATAAAGTCCCAATGAATACACACTAAATTGGCATGCACATCGGTTAAGTATCAATTAGGTTTGCATGATTAATAAAGAAATCAATGTATGATCGAGGTGCAATGATGAATTCACATTTGGAGGTACAATAGAAATTATAGTCAATTTATTGTGAATAAATTCACATATCTCATGTAATGTAGTATTGCGAGACCCACAGATTTCATGTTACATTTAAGGTACAAGGTTAGCTAGGCCTTGTAACTATGACGTTCAAATACCTCACAGTAAGGTTCAATCAATGTGCACAAAGTTCGGTGATCTACTCACCGAATAAAGAAAATTTCTACTGTAGTAACATAATTCATCTGTATCAATTTGGTACGTCAACATTGTACAATTGGCAAAATTAGGGATTCAATTTAGCAATGTTCAATAATGATTGAGTACCATTATTTATATCAATGTGATTAGGGTTAAATTTCAATGAATGGTAGATATGGTTCATCATGGATAATTAAAGAACAATTAAAATTAAGGATACAATGGAAACGATATACAAGTAATATGCATAACAACTTATTATGTACTCACCTTTCTAATTACTTTCTTTAATAACTTTATATCGTTCAATATTATGATTATCTTCCCTTTTGAAGTCCTCTAAGCCTTCTACACATAATATGCACATGTATTAGGTTTAAATTCCTATAAACAAATCAATTACAACATAAAAATTAAAGAATCGGTTTATTGATTCTAATATAGTCAGTCCCCTTGTTACTACCATAACTTGAGCTATACCATCCCAATTGTCCTGATTCTAAAAACAATGAAATATTAATACAATTATCTCCAACATATCCAAAATTTAACCCATTTTAACTTCTGTAGCTCCTAGGATGACTTTCCAAACTTTACTTTAATTATGTTACCTAGGTTCCCTAAGCTCTCCATACTATTTTTAGTGTATCTCAATCTACAAAACTCCAATTGATTTAAATAATTTTTAGGGTAAAACTAAACCCATGGAGGAACAATTTAATAGTTTTGACCTTGAGATAATTTTGTCCCTAAGGCCCTCAAATTTAAGGTTGAATGTCAAAATTTCTATCAGTCGGAGCACCCTGTAACAGCCATTTAGTTTCCCTATATCTCCTAACCTACTTGAATTATTGCTCTAAAATTTTTAAAGATGTTAGATGACATATGAAGATTTATTTCTTATGTTTTAGTCATCTCCAAATTCTCATCTTAGGGTACTCAAACCCAACCTCCAAGCCCTAAAATCTTAGGGTTGTCTGTAGGAAGGCAGTCCCATTTTCCATCCAATATCTCCAAAAGCATCAAGAATTAGCTCAAACTTCATTCTAGAGAAACAAATTAAACACATTAGGATACAATTTTTATATTTTAACCTTCTCCAAAATCGTGCTCCAAAAGGTCTAACTAACCCTCTCAAGTTCTAGGACTTTTAAACCCTAAAGTCTGTCTCCTCTTGCTTGTTGCGCGGTTTCTGCAAGTGCACATATCATGGGCAAGTAATAGTATGTGAGTAGAGTGTTAATTTCATAGGGAAGGTATTGTCAAGTACCAAAATTATAATTACTCTATTATTTAGAAAATCAATTTAGTTGTGAAGAAAAAGAAAATTAAAACAGATGTAAGAAAATTTAAAAGACAAATTTAAATATATGATAGAGATATAGGATTTAGATTTCATCAATTGATTACCTATGATTTTTCTATATTCTCTAGATTGGTTTAATTTCATTGGAATTAATGATTAGATTTTTCTAAATTATATGATGTTCTCTCTCAAGACACAACACAAGTATTTATGTTAACTTTATGTCTACTCTCGTGATTACAAACAATTAACACAAATCTATTAAGTTTTATGGAAATCCTTTAATTAATCACAAAAGAGTGTTCTTATCTCTAAACAACACATTCTCTAGGTCTAATATCTCATTGAACTAATATTATATTTTCACTCTCGCTACTTCACATAATATCTTTAAACATGTAAATAGTGATCAATTATTCACAAATATTAAATTCTAAGATAAAAGATTAATTCAAATAATTAAAACCAAATCAATTAAATAAAGATAGTCATAGACAAATCAAGAGATTACATATAGATCCTAGATAAGAAATTTAGCTACTCATAGTTAAGAAGAAAGAAACAATTAAATTAACAATCAATCTAATAGAAAATATGATAACAACTTATTATTAAATTAAAAAATAAATATTTAGAGAGATTTGTATTTTCTTAGTTTCATTTCTTTTTATTTTCATTTTAATCAAGAAGAGAAATTTTGGAGTTCGTGTATGCCAAAAATTATATCCCAAAAAGAGTTCTTTCTAAACATTTATTTTTTAATTCAATAATAAGTTGCTATTATGTTTGTTA
>CATKHJ010654685.1:0-10111 GCA_949750685.1 Vernicia montana | reverse complement strand
TATATATATTTATATATATATATATATATATATATATATATCTTATGCAATCGAGGCGGGAATCAAAGCGAGGAAATTCAATTTCATCCTTGTCTAATTATCATAAACGGGTAAATATTTCTCGTCAGATTTAGAATGGGACGAATTTTCCGTTCAAACGAATCAAGTTTTGTCATCTCTATGTTTAAGAAAAGATTCATTTCTTTATTATTATTATTATTATTAAGGAATTGAATCAATGTTGCATAATTTACATGGTAATATACACATACAGGTAGAATATGTGGACGTAACATTTTAATTGAAAAAGAAAAAAAAAATTATTCCCTCTAGCCAAGGTTTTAAATCGAACCAAACCGATAATTTCAGTTCAATATTTTATGGAATCGAAACCAAATCATAGATAAACAGTTTGATTTCGATTTGTATGGTTTTAGTTTCGATTTTGAATCAGACCTAAACCAGATTTTTAAATTTTTTTTCAAAAATTACTCTTAAAACCCAAATGCTTGAACCGAAACTGGACTAGTGGTTCCAATTCAAGTTCAAGGTTTTATAAAATCTGAACCAAACCATAAATAATTATGGGCTGAAATCGAACAAAAATCGTAACTACAATTCTAATTTTGGTCTAATTTTTTGCCGATTCGATCAGAGGTTTGAGTATGATTTCAAACCGGCCGGTGGCAAGGCTACCTCTAGTTATGAGAGATGGTCCAAATGTCCAATGATAGACAAAGGACCTACCACTATCTTATTATCATATTATAATCCTAAAATATATTTTTTTTTGTGGCCCTTTATTTTTTGCTAAAGTTTTTTGTGGCCTTGAATACACCAAGTATTTGGAGTTTCTATTTACCTCCAATTTTCTTTCTTTCTTTTTTTTTTTTTTTTTTTTCCCTCTTCCTTTTGGAGCCATTGCATTCTATGCCATGAAAAAGAACAATTATTAAATAAAAGGATAAGGAAATACAGAGATAGAGCTCTAACTGTCATGGGCTGTTCTTTCACCTTCCAAATCCCCAAGGCTTTGCCTTCTCTCTCTCCTCACTGCCCAAAATCCACTCTCTGCATTATTACATCTAAATACAAACCACTCCAAAATATCAATCTTGATAAGGTAAATATTTTTTTTAATTTAGTTTAGTTTAGTTTCTTTTCTTTTCTTTTCAATTTAATTTAATTTATAATATTTTAATTTCACAACCTTTTTTTCTTGTTTGTAAAAGAAAATTACAAGCATCAGCAGAAAACCTGAAGACTACATTGATGTAAAAAAGTTTAGCTTGGCAGTTCAGATTGGTGCATTTTTTGCCACTGTAAGACTTTTTTTTTTTTTTTTTTTAATTTCCCTTTAGTTTGAAAATATTCCAATTTCTTGAGATTTAATATTATGAGAAAAATTAATTGTATCAGGTTGAGCAGCCAGCATTTGCAGTTACTGGAGTGAATAATGAAGAGGATTTGACATTGATTTTGATACAATTAGCAATTGTTGCCTTTGGGTATCTCATAGTTATGCCAGTAAGTGAATTGCCATCATAAAATTCCTTTGATTTTTTTTTCTTTTCTTTAATTTCTCCCTATTTGATCCTGAATTTTAATGTGATTATTATTATTATATAATTATGGTAAATAAATGGCAGCCTATCATCATGAACTGGCTTAGGGTAAGATGGTACAGAAGAAAGCTTTTTGAGATGTACTTGCAGTTCATGTTTGTCTTCATTTTCTTTCCAGGGTAAGTTTGCCTCTGTTTTTTCATTTTTTTTAAATTTTATTCAATTTACAATTATAATTAAAGATTAGCTAATCACCCCATAAAAATTAAATAAGAATCTTGAATTGTTTTCCAACTTGTGCAGGATATTACTTTGGGCACCATTACTGAACTTCAGGAAATTTCCAAGAGATCCATCCATGAAGTACCCATGGTCTACACCTGAAAATCCTTCACAAATTAAAAATGATTATCTCAAGTACCCTTTTGCCACTCCTGAAGATTATGACTGAAAATTGCCTGACATTTCTTTTACAATTTAGGGCAAGCTTCCTTCTCCTTGTATCATATTCATATATACCCTCTTGGGATCTGTTTTGTGAAAATCTTAACACAATTATTTCAACTCCAAATTGTTGCAGCCCACAGTATTTCTTTTCTTTCTATACATAACTGGGAAGATAATATCTTGTATTGCTATTTATTTGTCTTCACAATCGCTTTTGTTAATGTATTTTGTGTTGATTCTTGTTAAGATAAATCAGAAAAATTATTGCATATATATTTTCAAGGGAAAGAGATTGCCAAAATTTAACTAGGCTTATCCTATCTACTAATGAAAAGCATTTTTCTTGAAGAATACAGATAATCTCAGAGGGAGAAAAAACAAAAATGGATTGTTAGCAATACCTGAGGAAATATATAAATATCTATGATTTGTATAATTATTTATTTAATCGATAGTAATAGTATAGTTCATCTATTCAATAAGCAAGAACCATTCATTCACTAAGAGAATAAAACTATGATAATAATCACTAATATCATGTTTCTCACAATTTAGTGGATTTTCTTTCCCACATGAATTATAAGTATTGATACAAACTACTTATTTATTGGGTTAGATACTTAATCTTAAATTAAATGCCTTTGCATTTAGTCATTTACATGTGTTGTTGCATTTCATTAGAAGAAAAAAAGGATAAAAAAAAATACCTCAAAAAGCTAAAATCAAACCATTTTTTATATGTTTGGTAAAGATAAACAATAGCCATCAACTGGTTTTTCCTCATCCTTATTCTTTCCTGGACACTGCATGCTTTTTCTCTGAGAATGTAACAACCTATGTGTCTCACACTGTATGTGAATCACCAAACCAAGATCCTAAATGTCATGCTGAAAAATTTTCCCTCCCTTAGTCAGAATCAGAAGTACAAAACTGAACAAAGCTAGTATTCTAAAAACAAGTTGATGCTTTGCACCTAGGGTCACTGATGTTGATAAGAACATCCCCCACTCAGAAAGAGAATTGGGAGAATTGAGAGAATTGGGAGTTGACAATTACAGCCAGCTTCTTGAAATCCAAGGACTCCACGTTTGGGGAGATGAAAACAGCACTGACGGCCAATGCAACGACAGCAAAGGCCATACCTTTTGTGCAACAATGGCCACGCGATAACTTTCCCAATATCAACTTGCAGTACTTGTCAGCATCCTTGAAGAGTGCATGGCGAGCAGCATCTTCCCCGCTTGCCATTGCTTTCTCATTCTACATGCAAAAATGATGAACTAAAGGATTAGAAATTTCATTATTCACATAAATGTCATTAATAAATTTTATACTTCTATGATAGCATGCATCTTTGACAGCGAGTACTGTTTTTACAGTCGCCAAATTATACAAAGAATGCTAAAAAGAACAAGGGACTACCTTCTGCCTAAAATTTTTGAGAGTTTCTCTCAGAGGCTCAATAGGAGCCAATTTGACAGATAGCTCCTTCCACTCCTCAGAAAGCTTTTTAAGAATAGCAATGCTAGATTCTAGATTCTCCTGGTAAATCTTATCCTGTTGCCCCAGTTTATTACAAGAGTAAATATTCACACAATGAGGTTATAAATGTAAACAAATAAACACATAAATGAAAATGGATCTTCTGTGAACAAAAGCTCATGATCAGAATTAAGATCTAGAACAGCTTACCCAATGCTTGTAGCATTCAGCATTCTGGGTCAAACACCAGATACAAATACCAGCCGCTTCCTTGGATAACTCAGGATTGCCTGTTAAAACAGTTTACAAATCACCCTCAGTTTTAAGAACTATCATTTCCCCTATATAGCTTGGGGGAAAAAAACAGAACTGCAAAGACAATCAATTAAAGCCCCATACTTTCTCCTGCTGCTTTAACAGCGAAACTTAGAATCTGCAATGATACTTGTTTCATTGCTTTGCTTCCTGTGGAGCCAGCCAGAGCCACCTCTCTTAGGGTGGGATATACTGCCTCGAACCTCTCAGTGGCCTACATGAAACACCAGATGGAATATAGATAGTAAGATCAAAGAATCCACAGTATCTCTGAACACAAGTAATGTAAATGCCCAAACAGTGAGCACCTTTACTCTGGCTGAAGATGCAGGGAAGGTTACTCGTAGTAGTATCTCAAGTGCAAAAGGTGGCACCAGGCGCTCCCCTTTTCTAACTGCACCACTTGTTAAAATTGTTCGAGCCTTCGGAGAAGACAAAATTCTGCAAACGAAATAAATTTCGTAAATATTTAAGAATTGAAGGCAAGTAAAACTACAAAGCTTGCATACTTTTCTACTAGCTGCAAAACTATATCCCTGGACTGTGGATTAGAACTTCTGCCGCTCACAATAGGCAAGAGGTTATGTGCCCATGAGTACAACCCTACAGCCAAATCTCCTTGAGAGACCTACAAACAATATTTGCATATATAAGGTACAAAAATAAAAAACCAGATACTAGTTGATCCTGCAAAGGTGCTAACTTTATATTTTCATTCATTTACCTGGGCCATCATCCATGCAACAACAGGAAGCTTGTCTTGTCCTTGATACTTTGGACTTTCCCTCAATATTGGCAATGCATTAACTAACGCATCAGGCTTTCGTCGCAACACCATCGCTAGGACCATAAAGATAGCAACCTGTCATTTTACTAAGGCGTCAACAAAATACTATTTAAATAGTTCCACATTCATGAATTTACTTTCCATATGAAGGAGGTTGTTCTCCTTAAATCCAATTGAACCTTATCCTCCTCACTTCTTTTGAGAGAGATGACTTTCAATATAGATTGTTGGATGCAATAACAGAAAGTACAAGACACAAACATGGAAGGACTAAAAAAATAAATACAAGAAGACAAGACAAATTGCATTACTCTAAATTAAGCTTCTCATGATGATAAATCAGAAAATTTTATACTAATGAAACATGATTAAGTCTGAACTGGCCTTTCAGCCTAGAAGAGTGCAAGTGTCAAAGTGATCATTCTATTATAGATGGATATAACAAGATCCAAGACAATATCATGGCTTAAATATGAATAATCTGCTTTATTGCTATGTTTGACACCCCCGAGGCAAAGAACAAGTTAGCTCAAGCCCCAGTAGCTCATAGCCTTCTTTTAATAAATTTTTTTGAATATCTGCTCATAGCCTTACTTCTTGATAGATGATAACAGCTCATGTTTACTACATACAAATCTCAACCAGAGTCTAAAATAATAATAAATTTAATGTTACAAACACAAAATGCAAAAGCATATATTTATAGCATCCTCTCGTCATCTCCCAAAAAGAAATTTGTATAGGTGTCTGTGTTGTGTCATATTATTGTTATTTGGTGTTCAAATTTATGCTTCATATTATTGTTATTTGATGTTCAAAGGTTCAACACATTGAAACACAACTCCATTCTAGGAAAAGGAGGAGGAGAGCTATCTGTATAAATTCTCCAAATTAAACCCGGAAAGGGAACCCTGTGAACTACAAGCAACTGAACAATTATGTAAATCAAATAAAATATAACTTTGATAGTGTCATTCAACAAAGTAATGGTCAGACAGATAAAAGAGAAAAAGAAATTAAGAGGGAAAAAAAATAATTATTCTCTCAACAAAGTTACCTGAGATTTTGATGATACTTGTTGCACACTCTTTTTAGCAGCCTTAGAACCAACTTGCTGACTTGCTAGGTCTGCAAGGATGCTATCTAAAGACCATAGTACAAAGGAACCAAGTGCCTCAATAGAACGTTGGTTAATCCAGTCTGCTGATGTTTTATAAACAGCATCAGAAATGTGAGACAGGGGGGTCTGTTGGAAAATATAGTAGCGAGTTAGTTCATAAAAAATTGCAAAAGAAAAGGGTAAAAAAGGTCAACAAGGACACATGCCAATTAAAACTATTTGATTCTACAGTAACAAGAAATTACAAAATATGAATAATATATAGCATGATGTAATTATAAAAATATCATCTAACCAATCAAATAAATATTAGGACATAGGGAAATCAAATGCCTCATTGGAGCAAGAAAGGATGCAAAATTTACTTAGAGATTGTGAACATCTTAAGCAATGAATAACATTATAAAAGCATATGCAACAGGACATGGAATTAGTCAGAAGCTTCTGCAGCAGGAAAAACAAAGCAAGAATCATAGGCATAATAAAAGGCAGATGCCTGCAGGCAAATGACATTGTTGACAATGTTCTTTTCCTTTCAAGAGGCAAAGGCTCAACAACAAAACATACAAATCCACAAGCAAAGCTTCACATTTTCAATGCAATCAAACAAAAGTTTCACATTTCTTCTAATGAGCTATCACAAAATTCAAAATTGTTACCCAATTCCTTCGAATATAAAAAATAAATTGGTATAAAAAAAAAATCAAAAAACGAATCTCTGTAACTTACATCTGTCATTTTCGCCACTGTATTCTCCCTGAACATCTTCACCCAGGGAAACTGAGACGAACTCACGGCGGAAAACGCTCTCCCGAAATAATCCGCAAACCTCATTAGCTGTATCTCTTGTTGCCCCTCGTAAGATCCCTAAACAGATCACAATGATTTCTCAATTCTCATCCTTCCCAAATTCACCATATCAAAATTAAAAATTAAATTGTATTACTAACCGATATATCAGCGAGAAAAGCAGCGAGATCCGCCGCATCAATCTTCGCAGCAGCTTCTGCCAGAGTCACCTTAGGTTTCTTCGGCTTCTTCTGCTTAACCTTCTTCTCTTCCACCTTCTCATTTCCTTTGGAACCAGCAGCATCGTCGCTATCATCATCATCTTCGTCCTCATCATCAGATCGGTGCTTCGATCTAACCGGAGCTTCAACGACGACAGCATTTGCAGCTCTCTGAGACTCCAAGAGCCGCCGGCGACGGTCTTCAGATTGCTGTTCCAAGGAACGGAAGACGTTAGACTTTTCGTTAGGGGCGACGGTTCCATTGACTTTAGTGCCATTGACGGCAACGGCAGAATCTACAGGCTTCTGCTTACGCTGCCGTTTCGGGTAGATAACTTTTTGCCAGCCGTGATCTGAGTTGTTATTGGTGATTTGGTGATCTTCATTGTTGTTGTTGATGATGTTGGATTCAAAAGACTCCATTTTTGTGTTTTGAAGTTTGGATTTTTTTTAGATTTTGATTTTAGCTTTTTTCTTATTTTTCTCACTTTCAACGGACAGAGAGATAGAGAGAGAGAGAGAGACAGAGAGATTGGAGAAGGAAAGGAAACTTTGGGGAGGGAGAAGAAGATTTTTTAAAGAGTTGACTCGGTTCAAATTTGACCTCAAATGGAGTGCAGAATTACGGGATTGCCAGATGTTTGTTGACATGGGTGTGATGTGGGGATGACAATCCATTTTTTAAAATAATTTAATTTGATAATGGATTCGGATAAGATTATCTATAAATAAAATTATTATTTGTTGTTTAAATTTATTTATGAAAAATAAGATAAAAAAAATTCTATTCAAATAACATTTAATTTGTGTTTGTATTTATTTATTTTATTTTAATTAGTGTTTTATTTATTGTGTTTGATTGTTTTTATCGTTTCTTCACTTATTTTTTAGTCATTTTTTTACAGATAAAGGTTATTGGATCAAATATTTCAAATTTAAATTTCTCAAAAAATAATAATAATAATAACTATTTTGATTATATCATTTGTGGGATGTGGAAAGCAATTTTTCTCATATTGCTAATCACAAAGTTTAATCTTCTGAAAAAAAAAAATTAAGACTATTATTCTTAAAAGACACATAAATCATAAAATTTTCATTGCCAAAAGCCAACAACTATTGTAAATTCATTTCTTCAGTTTAAAACTTCAAATTGATCCTTGTATGTCCCTAGGGTAATCACAGATATATAACTTTTTAAAAAAAATCACAGATATATATATATATATGCCAAAATATTATTTATATTGTCTATTTTTTTTGTTTTTTAGTATTAGAGAGGGGAGAATCGATTATGAGTCTATTACTCAAAAGAATATAAATTTACCGTTAGATTATATTTCGATATGCAATTATATTGTCTAGTTTATAGCATATTTTTTAGACTATTTTTATTTTTTATACATAAATTTTTATATAAAAATTTAAAAATTAAATGCGATTTGGGCCCCAATTTTTTTTGAAAAAAAAATACCTTGTAATTGAGGTCGTTTTGACTTTAAAGTCTATGAAAATTTTTGACAAAAAAGAATATGAGATTTTCAAAGTTATCACCTTTGAGTCTAGACCCATATGAATTATCATTTATCACTTATGTCACGTAGACGCCATATTAACATATTCTAATAATATAAAGATTGTAAATCTCAAAGTGTGCTAACGGTGAAAATGTCATGCTTTATTTTATAAAAATATATATATATAAGAACTTCAAAATAAAAATAATTACAACCACATGATATTTTATTTTTTTTACTTTTTCCCAATTGTTTTTCCCTACAACCCAGCTTTTATAGTCTAAAATTTTCATCAAGCCTGACCCACACTCATCCCTATATGCCACTATGGAAGCACACAGTGGAGCATCCAAATGAATCAACATTAGGTAGGGCTTTAAGTGAGTAAAACCAATTCACAAACTACTTGAGATCGACTTGAAAATTACTTAAAATCGATTCGATGTAAGTCGAGTTGAACTCGAGCTCGAGCTACTCGAGTAGTTAAACGAGTCGAGCTCGAACTCTATATTACTCGGCTCGATAGGCTTGCGAGACTAATCGAGCTTTTATATATTTATTATAAAAGTATTTATAATAAATATTATTATTATAATATTTAAAAGTATTTAAAACTAATCGAGTTTTAAATATTTATATATTTAAAAGTATTTAAAACTAATCGAGTTTAAGTATTTATTATTTATTACTAATCGAGCCGAGTCGAACCCGCACTTAGTACTGTGTCAACTTGATTCGATTCAATTAAATTTTTACTCATTTAAACTCGAACTCGACTCAATTAAGCTCGAGTTTTAAACTATTCAATACTCAAATCAAACTCGAGCTTGAGTTTTTTGGATCGAGCTCGAGTTCGAGTATTCCAAAACTCGACTCGACTCGTTTACACCCCTAACATTATGGAGAATAATAAAGCAAACAAAGATACTTGGTATCAATATGAGTTATATCTAATTATGCAAGTTTTGTAAATGATTTTGACTTTCATTTATTTACAAAACTTACATAATTGGTGATAGCAGTTCAACATGCTCGTGTTGCAGGTTATAACAAGTTGGTGGTTGAATCTGACAGCAAAAACTTAGTTGAGACTTTTTCTGTTCCTATTGAAACAGACCCATGGAAAATTCAGTCCCTCTTGTATTTAGTTCATGAACTGAAATCTAAGTTTGAGTCTTTTGAATTTTGTTGGATTAGAAGAGTAGCCAACAAACCAGCAGATTGGGTGGTAACTACTATGTTGTATAGCTTTTTATCTCTTGTTTGGAGTATTATTCAGCCTTCCAGATTGTTATCTTTATTGTATTATGATGCTTGTTCTCGAAATGAATTAATGGAAATTTCATTTGGCAAAAATTTTTTTTGTAAATGATTGAGTAATAGTTCAATAATTGATTTTTTTCCTTTTTATGAATAATTAATTGGATCAACTAATAAATAAATCATTCAGTACATCGATCGTAATACACTCTCACTTACATAAATATAAGGGATAAAGTGCAAATATATTATTAATATTTGGTTAAAAGTGATCAACACTTAATATTTTTCGAGGTATGAATATATCCCTAACATTACAAAAATGGGTCAATGAACCCCTTCTCTATGTTAATTCTATTATCTCTCTCTCTCCACACTTTTCTTTTTTTTTTTCTTTTTTTTTAAATTTTTCTCTTTTTTGTCATTCCTTTATCTTTGTTTTTTTTTAATTTGTATTTTATATTTACTTACAAAATATTTGTGTGTGTATATACATATAATTTGATTTTTTCCATTTATTTTTTATTTATAAGTTTATATAATGATAGTTGTAATTATTAATAAAATTTAATTATATTATTAGAATATATGATAAAAATTTAAAAATA
>CATKHJ010654597.1:0-48938 GCA_949750685.1 Vernicia montana | reverse complement strand
TTAAATCTTGTATTCCTAGTTTACCTATAAATAATTGTCCTCACTGTTTAGTTTGTCATAAAGCTAAGCAGAAGAGAAGTGTTTTTCTAGTTCATATCAATAATACCACTTCTTATTTTGAGCTCATTCATGCTGATATTTTGGACCTTATTCTCATTCTGATTTGTGTGGTCATCATTATTTTCTAACCTTAGTTGATGATTTTTCTAAAATGACTTGGGTATATTTGTTGCAATATAAGTCTCAAGTCTCTCAAATTTTGCAACAGTTTCATCAAATGGTTCTTATACAAATTCACCAATCTATTAAACAACCCAGGATTGATAATGGTCCAGAGTTCTCTCTTCCCACCTTTTATGCTACTACTGCTATTTTGCATCAAACTTCCTGTGTGTACAACCCTTAACATAATAGGGTAGTGGAGCGTAAATACTAAAGCCTTCTTAATATTGCTAGATCTCTCCTCTTATAAGCCTCCTTACCCATTCAATTTTGGGGAGATATTATTTTAACAGTTGCTTATCTTCTCAATTGCATTTCTTGTCCTTTACTCCAAAACAGAAGTCCTTATGAGAAATTTTTTAATAAATATCTTGCTTACACACACTTAAAAGCCTTTGGTTCTTTATGTTTTGCATCTACCATTTCCTCTTTTTGCAAGAAATTTGATCCTAAGTCAAAACAATGTTTGTTCCTAAGCTATCTAGTTGGTACTAAAGGATACAAGTTATATGATATTGACTCTAAACAAGTCTTCATTTCCAGGGATATTCAGTTTCTTGAACATGTATTTCCCTATACCATATCTGATCAATCCAATCCTAATTCTTCTATTGTTTTACCTAATTTTCTTCCTGTCATATATTTAGACATTAATATTCCATTATCATCTACTTCATCTCTTACAGAACAGTTATCTCCTAATTCTTGTTCACATGATTCTGATTCTCACTCACCTATTCCTAGTTCACATGATCCTTGTTCTGCAAACTCTTTTTCTTCTTTTAATTCTACACTTCCTGATCAACCTTCTTTTTCTAATCCTTATTCTTCTGCACCCTCTCCTCTTCCCACTATTTCTGTCCCTTCTTCATCTCCACCTGGTCCAAGAAGGACATCCAGACCTTCTAAAATTCCTTCCTACCTTTTTGATTACCATCATTCTCTTAAAAATAACAATCCTTCTTTAGTTTCCTGCTCCACTTATTATCATATTTCTAATTACATTTCTTATAACAATTTATCTTCTTCTTTTCAACATTTTTCCTTAAATGTTTCTGCCATTCCTGAACCTTCCTCTTATTATAAGGCTATTCAATTTGACCATTAGAGACAAGCAATGCAAGAGGAACTTGCAGCCTTAGAAGATAATAATACTTGAAAAATAGTTCCTATGCCTTCCAACACTAACATTGTGGGTGACAAGTGGGTTTATAAGTTTAAATACAAGTCTGATGGTACCATTGACAGGTACAAAGCAAGACTTGTAGCTAAAGGTTCAGTCAATAAGAGGGATTTGATTATCAAGAAACTTTTAGTCCAGTTGCTAAACAAACTACTGCCAAGTTATTTCTTGCTCTTGTAGTTATAAAGGGTTGGATTTTAGCACAACTTGATGTCAACAATGCATTCCTCAATGGTGACCTCAAAGAGGATGTTTATATAGAGTTACCTCAAGGGTATCAAATTCAGGGGAAGAATAGTAGTGAATTTGATACAAAAATGGTCTGCAAATTACAGAAATCTCTATATGGGCTCAAGCAGGCCTCAAGACAATAGAATGAGAAATTTACAACTTGTCTAATAGCTAATGGCTTTTTCCAATCTAAAGCAGATTATTCTCTTTTCATAAAAGCCATTGGACAAGAATTTATTGCACTATTAGTATATGTTGATGATATAGTAATTGCTGGAACAAGTCAAGGTGTAATTGACAGCTTGAAGAAAACACTTAGCTGTAATTTCAAAATGAAAGATCTTGGAAGCTTAAGGTATTCCATAGGTCTTGAAATTGCTAGATCCAAGAAAGGAATTGCAGTGTGTCAAAGGAAATTTGTCCTTGATCTACTACAAGAATATGGTTGTTTAGGAGCTAAACCAAGCAGTATTCCTATTGAAGTAAATCACAAACTTGCTCATATTGAAGATAATCTGTTAAAGGATCCTATTGTATATAAACAGCTTGTAGGTAAACTTCTTTATCTAACCTTGACAAGACTAGATATTTGCTATGTTGTTCATGTACTTTCACAGTTTATGGATAAGCCAGCATAAGTCCATTTGGATGCAGCATTCAAAGTGTTAAGGTATCTAAAATTAGCTCTAGGTCAAGGTGTTTTTATGTTTGCAAATTCCAAGTTACAACTGAGAGCATACACAGATAGTGATTAGGCAGGTTGTCCAGAAACCAGGAAGTCTTTAACAGCTTTTGCATATTTTTGGGAGAATCATTAATCAGTTGGAAGTCCAAGAAACAAGCTTTAGTTTCAAGGAGCTCTGCAGAAGTTGAATACAGTGCAATGTTTGCAACTACTTGTGAGGTTATGTGGATTTTATATTTGCTAACTGATTTGAGAATAAATCATGAAGGATCAGTAAGTATGTTTTGTGATAATCTCTCTATTGTTCATATAGCTAACAATCCAGTTTTTCATGAAAGAATAAAATATATAGAATTAGATTGTCATTTTATAAAAGAGAAGATTCAAAATCGGATTATCAAACCTGTGCATGTCAAAACACAAGAGCAGCTTGCTGATGTTTATACCAAGGCTTTAAATCCAGGTCAATTCAATAATATGTTAAGCAAGATGAGCATACTGAATATCTAGGCTCATCTTGAGGGGGAGTGATAGAGTATGCAAGGGTAGTCTTGTAAATACATATAGATATTTATGTAGTTAGTTAAGCTTCTGTTGATAGTCAGCTTAGTATAAATATATCTCTATCTGATGTAATCATTTTCGTATGAGATTAATAAAATCATATTCTTCTATTTTCCTGTCAGTGTTGGAGCTCTAAAACTAATTGACCACAAGTAATTAAATTAAATTAAATTATATTGGGTCATTAACTAATTACAATTCTATTTAACTATGAGCTAAACCAATTGTCAATAATCAACTTCTCAAATAAATCTAATTGGGCCACTGATGCTATGACTCAAACCCAAATTTTAATATGTTTTTAATTCAATATCCTGTTAATGTAATTTTTAATTCAAAAATTATAAACATATACAAATAAATTCTCGAATTTTTTTTATGCATTGACTCTTATTATGGCCGGAGACTTTCTTATGATAAATTAAACCAAATGTCATTCCTTTTATATTTATTAGTAAATATCGAGGTTTTGATTCCTTGGTATCTATTGTCGCATTTTTGTTTGACAACCTTGTCCATTGCTTGATTATTTGTTGTATCTTTTTAATTGGTTCATGAACAGTGTCAGTTCTAAGGAGAGGTCAGCTAAGTAGCTGCTTAGGACTTCTCTAATAAGAAAGTTTCACATTTTTAAATATTAAAATTTAAAATTTAAAAACCTACTAAATTATTAATTTAAATTCACTCAAATCCATTTGATGTCATACATATATAAATTGGAGTTGTTTAATTTATTAAATTTTGATAATAATTTATTTGTATTTAAGAACTAATTATTATATTGTATTTTAAATTTATTAAATTTCAGATTTATTAAAATAATATTTATATAAAGGGATAAGGGATTGAGAACCTCATATTTTTTAAATTTGTATATAGCTTTCAAAATGTTGAAGTGGACCCTGTCCATGGAAATGTTAATATGTATTCTTTATGCAATATTGTGTTGCAAATATGTTATAATATAACCTATTTGTTGTAGTGTTGTTTTCTTAAAAGTTTATTATGGAAATAATGTCAATTTTTTTTTTTTTAATACGAGTGATTGTTGCTTGTGAGATTATTTTTATCCCTAAATATTTTATCAAAAGTCAAAATTAATAGGTATTCACTCACATCATACACGCCTAAAAAGTTTCACTAGTTCCTTGAATTGTATAATATTAGTTCTTATGTATAACGTTCTACCTAACTGAGTGAATGGGGCTCAATGCAACTATGCAAGGGCAGAAATGAATCCTATTAATAAAAAATGAAAATATAAATCTATTTGCTTTGTTGAATTAATTTAAATCCAAAACCAAACTTTTTTTTTTTTAATCGATTACGAATATTCTCGAATCAGTTTATATGTTAATCGTGATTAAGATTCTTCTTATGATGAATTTAAAAATGCACTTCACACTCAATTTATGAATTCAAAAATTACCTTCTAAATATTGATACTTAAATCGAATCCTTATCAATAATTCAAAATAAAGCTATTTAATGGAAAAGAATATATATCATTTCTTTAATGGATTAGGTTGATTACACTTGGGGGATTTACCATAACGGCAATGAAAGAGTGGGTCATAAGTAACTCTTGCCTACATATATAGTGGTGGATTTATCATCAAAGTAATGACACTGCGAGAAAATACTTGAGTATACAAGAAAATGATAATATTATCAATTTTGCTCCATTAAATAGTATTAATTATTTTGGCAAAAAAAATATATATATAGTATTAATTATCACGTAACCTTCCTAGAAAAAAATTTCACGTATTCTATTTAAGTTTTAAATTATTTATTTATTATATTTAATTTGAGTTTAAATATAAATAATTATTTTAATTTATTCAGAATTTAATGAAATAAAATAAATATTTATCCTTTTACTGTTAAATTTTCTTTCCCTTCTCATTTATCTAATTAAAATAAATATACTTGTCATCTATGTTTCCCTTTTATCTCATTTTTATTTTTTCAACACAATTAAGTTTTTTTTTTTCTCTTCCATTTCCATTTAAAAAACCTTATCCTCTCATTTTCGTCTTTAACAAAATATATATATATATATATATATATATATATATATATATATATATATATATATCTGCTAAATCAAAACAGAATCTCACTGTATATTCAAGCTCATCCATATGAGCCATTTGTGAACCAAAAACAAGAAAAAAAATAAATTTCCAACATTGAAATCAAAGGATTGGAAAATTATATGAAACCAGAAGAGAACTGCATCTCAAAAATTAGCTCAAAGGATTGGAAAGTCCAACATTGAAATCTTATACTTTAACGGCTCAGATTATTTTTTTCTTCAAGCTACCAGTAATTTTAATTTGGCATATAGGGTATCCCTTTCCAAGTCTCGAGCTGTCCCGTGTGTGGATTAGCTCTGATATTAATTATTAGCTCGAGAGATTGGAGAATTCAAAATCCGTATAAACCTCATATTGAAACTCTTTCAACGTGAAATTCACCAAATTCCATACTAGGATCCAAGCAATAAAATCCTTTCCAAATCTCCCTTTACAATATAAATTATTTACTTTTTGACTAAATATAACTAGAAAATACTGATATATATAAATAGAAAGTTTTATGTACCTCTTTCACAGTAGATTAATCTCACCGTCTCATTTAATAGTAAGATCTATCTGGTATGTGATAGAATTTCATTCCGTGAAAAAGAAGTCACAAAGATCCGAACAATCTAAATTTTAATTTGTGCGAAAATTAAAAAAAGAAAAATTTGAAGAAAAAATTTTAGGAGAGAGAGAGAGAGAGAGAGAGAGAGAATGACTTCAAGGACAGAAAGGTCTACCCAAACGAGTCCTATGGCTAGGAATAATAAAGTGCCTTAACCTTCCTTCTTGTTCAACAAAGTACCCTTCACAAAGAAAAGCTTTTGAAAACTTGTCTTCCACAACTCTATCAACATCATGAACAAACACATCAGTTTCTCCATTTTCTCTATTCCTTGCCATTAACCCCGCCGTATATATCGCCGTCATCCTCCCCGGCGCCTCATCGTGATACCCAGTTGGCGCATCCACCATAATCAAATCCCATTCTATATCATAAATATCACTAGGAAACCCTTTAAGTGCTAATTGGCACTTAGAAAATCTTGGGTCACTCACAGATTTACAATCCTCCCCCATTCCTCTTTCCATTAACCCATCTGCTTCATGTACTTTTGTATCGTAGCTCACATGGTAAGATTCTAATGTAGGTAATTTCTTTTTGATTTGTTCAATCCACGATTTGTCTTCTTCAAGAAAAACTGTTCTGCCACCATGGTTAAGATTTGTCCACATTAGACTGTCATGGCCAAGACCAAAGACTAAGAAATTGCATGGTGATTTTTTTTCAAGAACTCGAAGAGTTACAGAGATTTCTTTGAGGGTTTGTTGTGGAGTTATGTTTGTTGTTGCGTAGTGGACTAGAGCATTGGCTAATGATGGTGGGGTTTTGGTGCAAGTTGGGGTTATTGGAAGAGATGGACAAGAAGGTGATGGTGATGATTTTGGTTCTTCAGAGTTCAAAATTGTTGAATTTGATAAATGGGTTTCTGGTATTGGAGATGAATTTGATTGAGAAGATGAAAGATTTGACCAAACTATAAAGAGAAAAAGAGAAAGGAAGAAGAAACAGAGGAGAGTGAGCTTAATGTTAATGGGAGATTGAGTTTTGGACCTCATTGAAACTAAAGATGTTTGATGAATTGCCTGAGAGAAAATGAGAGAGTAAGAGAGAGAGATATGGCTATAATTCAGTTTCAGAAATGGTTGAATTTGGTATATGTTAAAGAAAGACAGGTAGGGGGGGACGTGGAAGTATCGTAGAGGAAAGGATAGACAAAGGCGTTATTTATTTTTTTTTTTTGAAATAAAATTAAATTTCATTAATCATCAGTGGCCGAATACAAATTTCAATAACCTGACATAAAATCAATTACCCTAACAAGAGCAAACTGATTCGCAGATCGCAAATGTTCAATAGAACATCCAACTGCCATATAATTGGTTTTAAAAAACTGCGACTGTAATAGTGAAACAATGTGACAAAACATTGTCTTTTTTGCGATCATTTGAAACGCAACAGTACATAGATATACCATTAGACTCATAATAAAAAAAACAACTTCCAACAATGGAAGACATAACAAAACTTCCAACAAGAAAAGACAAAATAATATAAAAAACAAAAAATAATCTAATACAAAATAATAAAATGAAAAATATCACTCTAACAGCAGTAAGCACAAACTCATCCACAAGTATATGGTAAAAACGAAGATGAATAGGCGACGGCGAAAGGAAGGAGGTAGAGATCGAAATCGAGCAGAAAGAGCATCGAGTGATGGTAAAGGAAGACGCGTAAGTAGAAGACAAATAAGTGGAGTCGGTGGTGGATATAATAACAATAATAAGGATGAGACTATTCATATCAAATCTAACATAAGATATTGGAACCACCGCCGATCAAAAGAGAAGATCGACGGTGATTTAAGAAAAAAACTTAAAGAAGAGTTAAAGAGAAAAGGAGAATGAGAGACGGCTAGGGTTTTCACTTTTTTGTAATTTACATTAAGATTTCCATTATGTATAATTAAAGTATCAACTATTAATTTCAATTAAAAGTAAATAATAGAAATAGCTAAATAATCAATGTCATATATATATATATAAATTATTATTATTATCTAATCAAATATAAGATTTTAAATTCAAAATTTATTAAAACAAGGATAATAATTTATAAAAAATACTAAAAAAATATTCCCACTACCTAATAAAAGAATGAAATAAAATATTTAGAGAAAAAGAAAATTAAAACCTTTATTAAATAACAATAATAGATTACCCTAAAAAAACAATAATAGATGATTTTTTTTTTAATTAAAAAAAAAAAACGCAGAGGGATAATTTTATTTTCCATAGGACAAACAATGGGACATAAAACAAAGGTACAACTCCCAAAACATTGGCGCTTTGCCGCTTTAAAAAAAAAACTCTTTAAACCCTAAATCCAACGGTTCCTATTTGTTGTTCGTTAAAGCATAAATTAATCTCATCCGTCCGATATTTCCATAATTAGCTATTCTCTCTCCATTCTCTTTCATTTCCTCTTTTTCTACTACCTTCACTTCACTGCCTCTCTCTCTCTCTCTCTCTCCTCTGGAAAACCGCTCTTGAACCGGTTTTGCACAGTTTTCAAAAGCGGTTTTCCGGTCACTTCAGATCGGGTCTCTCGGTTTCGTCTCGGCCTCGATCCGTTGCTTTAAGGTCCGTTTTCAATTTCTCCCTTTCTTAGTTTTTAGTCCCTCTGTTCCTATCTGTATACGCGTATTATACACGTATTTTTAATTTTTTTCCCCTTTTTTTTAATTTAAATTTGTGCTCTTTTTTTGTTGTTTTGTTTAATGAATTATTTTTTTTTTAAAAATTCTCTGTAAGTATTTTTTTTTTTGGTTTAATTGGGTTTCAGTGAATTGGGTTTTCAATTTCCATATCGTAATTTGATTTTTCCATTTCAATTGAACTTGCAGTTGCAAGCTTTGTTTTATTTTATATTATTTTCTCACGTTTTCTCAGCTACCAAACAGAATATTTTTCCCTCTAAGATTTGTTTGTTTGCTCTAAGATATTGAAGTTCCGTTTTTTTTACTCTAAATATCTCAATTATTATTTTTCTAATTTTTATTTTCAATTATTTGCATTTGATTTTTCTGGGTGTGAAATCTTGCTTTTTTTTTTTTTTTTTTTAATTTTATTTTAAAAGACAAAAAAAAAAAAATCGCTATCAAAAGATAATAAAATTAGAATCTTATGCTTTTGCAATTTAAAATTAAAAAGGAGGAATCAGAATCTTGTTTTTTCCTATTTTCGTGTAAGTTGCTAACGTGCGCCTGATAATATTATTTTTTTAAATAATTATTAGATTTTTTTTTATTTATTTCTTTGAATTCTATAAATAAAAGAAAGTTGAATTGAGAGAGATATCTTAACGTCGAAGTTTTATTGGAAAGAAAATTATTTTAAGTTGTTGGGAAATTTTGATTGATAGACTTGTGGTGTATATTATAAAGACTGGTGTTTTGTCTTTGACTAACCCTTTTTGCTGTATTCCTTTTTCTATTTCTCTCTTTCTAGGCATTAACTTAGGCTTTTATTGATCGACCATGGCCACTGGAACGGAACACGGGAAACGTAATCCTCTCTTATTAAATTTACTGTTTGAATTTGCCTTTTTATTTTGAGTATTGGGTCTGTTTTGTGTGTGTGTGTGTGTTTCATGTGTTTTTTTTTTTTTCATTAGTTTAAAATTTCTTTTATGTAGTTCTTTCTTCTCTGATTTACTGAAACTGAAATTTTAAAATCTGGGTTGTCCATGTTTTAGTGAATTTTACTGGAATGAGCAATTTTATTGTGGATAAATCAAAGAATCAGTTTAATAATGAGTTAACTGTTTTTGGGTTGTTTTATTTATGCCTTTTCTTTTCTTCCCTTCCTCTTTCTGCTAAAAAGTTTATAATGGTTCTATCCTGAAAAAAGAAAAAGGAGGTTGTGTATTGACTGTGTAAAGGAGTGCAAATTTATTTGCTTTTAGATGGTAGATTGACTGCTATTACCATATATAATCAATTTGATTGTTTGTTTATTCTTGTTTCTATGTTTACCAAAATAATCATTGACTTCGTTGGCAATTCAATGAGATTTTATTCCTTCAAGCATTCTGACGGTATTCTTATTCTTAAAATTACTATTTCAATAGCATGACAATTTTTTTTTAATCTTTTTGTGTTTATTTCATGATGTGGCTTTAATTACCCGGAATGAGAATTGTGTTCTTTACTATGTAATGCAGCTGAACCTGTTCTGGCAGGATTGAAGGCAGACCCCATTACTAAATTAGCTGCGCATGATATGGTATGTCTTATTTATCAATAATGGTTTTTTTTTCTTCTTTACGCATGCTTGCTGGGATAAACATCATTATTCAGGTAAAAAAACTTGGTGTTAATTTTTTTATTGCTTCATCAACTTTCACTTTGTGAATTGGTGTATGGCATGCATTGGAATACTGGATTAATGAGGATTATAAAACTTTTAAGGAAATTTATTTGTCTTTCATTAACATCACTTCAAGCATCAAAAGCTGTATTTTGTTTTAATTTTTAAATTTTTTTTACCATGAGATCTATTCTCCTTATTTAAAAAGCTTACCAGTGGTTTTTACTCAAATTCTTATGATTTTACAATTATGTATGTTCACTGTAGTCATCTACATTATACAAGTTGTACTTTGTATGGTAGAGGATGGTTATGGTAGTAAGGGACTTCCTTAATTTTTGATAACATGGTTATCTTTTTATTTTCTTATTTTCATTTTGAATATTTCTGTTTTCAGGCTTCTGGAAAAGATGGAATACCGTCTGACTCAACCTCGTCTATTTGCTCTTCAGGGGATGCTACTTCTAATAGCAAAGGTGAAGGAGATGGTACTACTATCATCAAAGGGGAGGCTGATAAAGAGTCAGTTGGAGAGCACAGCGTTTACAATCCACCTACTAGTAGTTACAATTATTACTACCCAGGTGGGATATTAAGACAGCCATATGCTATCCATAGGAGTTGTCACAAAGTGAATGTGATGGCAGATCATAATCTTCATTAAAATACACACATAATAAGTTTTCAGTGAAGTTGAGATGTATACTATCATGCACACCATGTTGCATAGAACTGGAAGCACATCAATTTGTGGTTAAGTATTTTGTTTGTAGTTCACTGCCATAATGGTCAGAATCATCTTTTAGGCTGATTGTTTGATCATGTGAAAAGGGGAAAATTTGTTCACTTTCTCTGTTGTGTGCATTCATTTTTCTAAGGAATAGTTATAATCCTTGCAAACAAAAAAAGGTCAGTCTTTAGATTCCATGGTTGTTGGAGAAGATAAGATGATGGCGTGCGATTGTTATGGCGGTAGCTAGCAGTTTGGCCTTGGTTGCAATCTATGTGGTCTTGCTGATTGAATGTATTCAAGTTTCTCTTAGGAGGACCATAGTTGCAACCATGGACCTAAGCAAGATTTTGAGATAGCTCCTGACCTCTTCCTTTTATGCAAGGCTCTGATGTATTTAGTTGCATTGCTTGAAAAAATAATAATCTTTTTGATGACTCTTATAGAATATTAAAGTTCCTTCATTTAGCTGTGTCTTTTTCAGTTGAAGCGTAGCTTCTTGTAGTCTGCTTTGCAACAATTTGTTTTTTGATAATTTAGACCTATTTATGGTTTATTGATTTCTCAAAGTCTTAACTTTATGTTGCAGGATATACTGGGCCCTTTGCACAATTGGATGATCATGGTTATTTTCAAGGAGATGGCTCTCACATGGTATGTTTTTCCAAAATTTATGTGGAAATCTACTTGCAAAAATATGAATCCTCCTTCTTGGCTGATAAGTATAGTACTACATACATTTTATACAAATAACTGCTAATAGTACTATTTATTGGTTGATCACTTCAGGGAATGCAATCAGAAAATGGATCGCTAGTTTATTATTTACCTGGATATAATCCATATGCTTCTGGGGCAGTTGTTGGTGTCGATGGGCAAAATGTTGGTCAACAGCCTTATTTTTCTTCTCCTGGATACATACAGCATCCTGTTTCCTATGGAGCAGAAGCTGTGCCTTGTTATTCGTGGGATTCAACATGTGTTGGTGATGTTTCAAAGGGAAATGTTGGTTCTGTAAATGGAAAATATGGTTCAGGTTCTACTTTTGCCAAGTCAAATGGTTTTAACTCAATGAAGTCTAATGGGAACATTGGTGGCAAATCTTCCAAGTCTACATATACACAATCAATCAGACCCTTAAACAAGGTATACATATTTTTAGCTCATTTACACAGTTACGATCACATTAATTTTGCACATATATTGTCGACTAATCCTCATCTTTTGCTAATGTGAACCTTTTATGTTACAGATGTCTCAATTAGGTTCTGATTTATCAGCTGGCCTCTTGAAGGGATACCATCCTGTAGGAAACTTGTCTTCATTTCCAATCCAAAAACAAGGTCCATTCCTGCATAATGGTCCTATGAACTACAGACAAAATGGGAGGATATGGAATGGAAATGATAGAAATAAATCAAGAGACAGATTTCATAGAAACAATGATTTTGAGACCTCAACTGAATTAACTTGTGGTCCTCGGGCCTCTAACAAAATTGCTCCTTTGGACTCCTCTGTCAAGGAAGACTTGGGAATCACTGTACAAAGAGATCAGTATAACCAACCAGATTTTGAAACTGAGTATGTAAATGCGAAGTTCTATGTCATAAAATCTTACAATGAAGATGACATTCATAAGAGCATTAAATATGATGTATGGGCAAGTACTCCAAATGGTAATAAGAAGCTAGATGCAGCATTCCGTGATGCAGAACAGAGATCTAGTGGAACTGGAACAAAATGTCCAATTTTCCTCTTTTTTTCAGTGAGTTGAAAGCATCCCTTCTTTCTTCTGTTAAAGTTCCATAATTTTCTTCTTATTATGTCTGAATATATGATTTGATGGTCCTCATTTCATTCCTTCTTTCTGCTCTCCATCATAACTTCAGGTTAATGGAAGTGGGCAGTTTGTTGGGATAGCAGAGATGGTTGGGCAGGTGGATTTTGATAAAGACATGGACTTTTGGCAACTTGACAAGTGGAACGGTTTCTTCCCAGTTAAATGGCATGTCGTAAAAGACATTCCTAACAATCAGCTGCGCCATATCATTCTTGAAAATAATGATAGGAGGCCTGTAACTTTTAGCAGGGACACTCAAGAGGTATCTCCTTTTCTTTCTACAGTAATTAAATTTTAAACTCAAAATTTGTTTTAATTTTTCTATCATGAAAGCCTTTGTGTGGCTGAAGTTTGCACTATCTGCGAGGAATTATAATAAGAACCATTTACATGCTGATTGTAAATAAGTGGTGTTTCTTGCATGTTAATTTTAATCTGATATACCTTGCCAAAAAAAAAAAATACTATGATAGAAATTCTTTCCGAGCAACTTCTGTTCATGTTCATTTTTATGGTTGGTTTAACAAGATTTCTTATTATAATTTGCAGATTGAACTTAAGCAAGGTTTGGAAATGCTCAAAATTTTTAAGAGCTATGCAGCTAAATCGTCATTGTTAGATGATTTCAATTTCTATGAAATTCGAGAGAAGTCTTTTAATTCTAAAAAGAGCAATAAACCTGCAAGTCTGCGAATGGAAATACACAACAATGGTGATTTCCCAGTATGTCCTTCCTCTTCCTAACCTTCTCTCTCAATTTTTTATTTTTTATTTTATTGTTTTCCTTTATATTTTTTCAAGTGTATGTTGATGTCTTAGTTTTTCAAATTTTGTTTGACATTCTTGAGCATACACTTGGCACTGTAATTCATTCCATTTAAGCACCAATACTTCTATCCAATGAATTGGCAATGAAGAATGACCAAGCCCATCTAATTATGCAAACGAACATCCTTTTTTACTGTTGGACATGCCAGAACATTGCAAACATGGTGTGTCTGCACAGCCCAAACGGTAGTAAACCCATCTTCACATTCAATTATCATGGATCTCTGCTAGTTGCCTTTAAGCTCCTCACTAAGCATGTTCTTAGAGACCAAACAAAAAACCCCAAAATTAACCATTCACAACTTGAACATATTATCAAATGTAAGCTTTAGGGATTGCCATTACATCCTTGATCATTATGCATTTCAATTAACCATTTTCTCATTGATATGCACTCTTTATGCCTGACTGCCAAGAGTTACCTCACATAGGCATGTTTTTTAATGGCGATGCTTATTTTTGCCCTCGATTTTGTTATTGCTAAATCTGTGCCAATCTTCTTGTTCTTATATGCATTCTTCCAATTGGTTTCGTAACTATCAGCTGAATTTTGTGAATTTTGCTGTGCTATGTTTGGGACCTTGCCCTAGATATAATTTAGAACATGGGTCCATAGAATTATTTTGTTTAATGTTTCTTTATTTTAGTTTTGCTAATTCTGTAACTATTATCTTTATGCAGAAGCATACAAAAGCAGGAGATAGGAAATTTGAAGACGACTTGAGGACCAAGAGAACTATTAATCCATCATCTCTTATCAATCTAACGAAAAATCTCTCTCTCCACAGTTACAACCCGAAGAATAATTCTGTAAAGAAGATAGAAAATGCATTTCCTGCTGTTCCTGCACCATAGGCAATTTACAGTGCATTTTATAGCTCTAGAGAGGTTTTCCTCTTGATTTATGTTTCTTGTCTCTTTTTCTTTTTTCCTTGTTTTATGATTTCTCTTCTTTTTCCATTTAAGCCAGTTCAAAAGGCGCTATTTATTCTATAGGTTAGAGAGTTATATTATATTTGCAATTCTTGTTTTGGTTGATTTGGAAGTGGTGGGGGGGGGGGGGGTGAAATTCAATTTTAATTTATCATTTGATGTGTTTGTGTGTTGAAGCTCGATACTCTCTGAATATCTCCAGAATATATGATTTCTCATATAAATAATCATTTTGAGGTAGAATTAAATGGATTGACATCCATTATGTATTTATGTTTGCAAAATGTCAATTCTTTAATTCAAAATTAATAGTTGATATTCAAATTTAAATATATAGTGACATTCTTAATTTTTGAATTTTGTAAATTTCTCAATTATATGCATTTGAAGTTTGATGCATCGAAGTGGTTCTAAATTCAAATTTGTGAACTATAGTTCAGTGCTATTGTTGACATTTCTAAAACTGTGAAGATGTTGAATTTGAGTCTTAAATAATTAATAAAAGTCCAAAAAATTCAAACTATTATTCTTTTCTCATTTAAATAAATAAATTAACTTGCATATTTTCAAATATTTCTAAAATGTTAAACTATTAAATTTTGAAACGCAACTACTAAAAAGACTATTAGAGGTTTTTAAAAGTCTATGAGAGGTTTTTAAAAGTTTCGATTTATGAAATATATAAAATTTAAATAATAAATTCATATTCGATTTTTTTTTTTTTTATGCCAGGAAAAAAAAAATTCGGATCGTTATATTTACATATTTATATAAACATCACTTAAAATAATGAATTTAGATCCACTCCTAAGAGTTTTTCCATCTAAGCAGGTCGGACTTGGAAATTATTGTTACATAAACTCGTTCCGTTCAATTAATAGAAAAAAAAATTTTAATATTATTTAATCACTTTAAATTGGATTTAGAATTTAGATACTTCCTAAAAAAAAAACAAATTGGATTTAGATAAAATTTTTAGCCCAATTGGTGAGCCCATCCATTTAATAAGTCTAATGGATTAGCCCATACCTGAACTTGAACCCAAATTGCCACCTGAAAAACGGTTAACCCCTAAACCCTGAGCAATCACTGTCTCCGACTCTCAGTACTGTCTGGAAGCCAAGAAAACGGATTCCTGGAAGACTCTTAACCGAAGCATCAAATGACGGAAAACGCCAAACACTCTTTAGATACTTCCTTTGTTGAATCTCCTAACAGACCTTCGAAGATCCCAAAAACCGAAGATTTCAGCGACGAACAAGAAGAAGAAGACGACCAAGTGCAGGAATCGAGCGTTGTTGCTAAACCTATGAGCCCAAACCCTAGACTTCAACGGTATTTGATTGCTGTTGAGTATATTGGTAACCGATTCGCCGGTTCCCAGAAGCAGCTCAATGCCAGAACAGTGGTTGGGGTCCTCGAGGTGAGTTCTACCTGTCTTTTGTTTGTTTTTCTGAGAGGAGTGAAAGAAAATTTTTGGACTTTTTATACATTTTGGATCATTATTGGGCTATTTTTACAATTTGATTTTCTTGGTTTAGGAAGCAAAAAAGCAAATTAGCATCTTAGTGATAAAAGTTGAGTTCTTTTTATTTTTTTTAATTTAGTATTTTTTACAATGTTAAATGCAGGAGGCTTTTCATAAATTTATTGGCCAGCCAGTATCAATCTCCTTGTCAAGTAGAACTGTAAGTATATTTTCTGCTGCTTTCATTACTTTTAGTTTTAATATTCCATTTGTTGTATTAGGATGTGATTATGAGGATTAAAGTTTGAAATGGGGGTAATGATTAATTAAGGAGCATGATTTGTTGAGAAGTATGGAAGAAATGGTCTGAATCACTTGAGAGAAGATGATTTACCTATTTGGAACAATGTATGATAGCGTGACAAAAATGTCCAAGGGGATTTAGACAAGTGAATAGTTCTACTTGTGATGTGTTGGTGCTTTATCTATTTTCTTTCAAGAACCAATATATTTGCATGCGGTCTGCATTCACTATTAATTTCTACCATATGTATATTTTTTTACTTATTCCTTTTTCTAGGCTATGATATAGATGCTTAGTTTCAATTATTTTAGGATGCAGGAGTACATGCCTTATCGAATGTTTGCCATGTTGATGTTGAACGCATAAGCAAAAGGAAGCCTGGTGAAGTGGTATGTTATGTACATATTAAATTTAGTCACTTTTTGTAGAATATTGTCTTTCATTTGGTGCTGGTAAAGATCTGGTGTGGTGAGCGCTCCCTCCCAATGTTTGTGGTTTTGGTAATTTTTTATTAATTGCAAGAAACTGTATGCGTTTGTTTAGCCAAGAGCAAAAGCTAGATTTTTGAAATTTCTGATTTGAGGCCTCCTTTGATTTACAAATTGTTGAGCAAATGTCAAGATTGCCGCACATGTACATGCAAATGCATAATTACTTTCACGGCTGGCAATGGAATTTACTCTTCTTATTAGTGGGGTTTTTACAGAATTCGGAATACTTGAGCTAACAACTAATTATCTTTTATGATCATCTAATTGCTATTTCTTTTTTCATGAAAATGTAGTTACCGCCGCATGAACCAGCAGTAGTTAGAAGAGCTGTGAACCATTTCTTACAGGTGTGCCTTCTTGTTTATCTTTTCTTTTTATGAATGGTTACAGGTGTGTCTTCTAAAGTTGTACTAGTTTAAATAACTGGCATATTGTTCCTCACTCTCATCAATTTCTTGAATGCTTTGTATTTTACTTGTATTATTTCCTGGGCTGATGCTTGATATTTTACTTTGCTAATGACACTGTACTGAAACAAAGCGATGCTGGTCTATGTATCTCCTTTCTATATCTTCCCATTTTGATGGCACTGATAGTAACTTAGATTTATATGTATCTTTTATGCAAATCGTGTCTCAGTTTGTGCTTTGTTCAGGATATGTTTGCTGGTGCTGTATATTTTTGTAGTCTTTTCGTTTCCTAGTATATTTTATACTTTCTACATGTGGAGCATTATAGTGTTTTAGATAAATGGTTCAACATGTTGAAAAAATTATTTGCATTTGCAAGGTGTTTTTGGACAGTTATATATTTGTAGTATAATCATATTTTGATGAAATTTACATCATTCTGTAGACATAGTCTCCTGGCACATCATGAAATTTCATCATAAACAGGGATGCTTCTTTGGCCTCGCTTGTGATCATTAAGTTAGTGGGTGAATCAGATCCTAACAAGGCTTCGTCTCATAATGATGCAAACTCAACTTGCTCCTATCTGTTACCTTAGCATGCAGGAACAAGGGCTTCCTTTCTTTACCATAAAACATTTGTGCTTTATTATTAATGGGCTTACATATTTTGTCCTGTTATTTACATGCATACCATCATGTTACTTAAAGTGGCTTTTTTACTAGGTTATTTTCATCTGTAAAAGTTACTGCACTATGCTTCTGATTGGTTGCCACTGTTAGGTTATGTGCCCTTGTGTTCGTATATGTTAAAGAATTTAATTTTTCCATATTGGTTGATTATTTACTGAGTTCCATCATGCTGGGTGCTGTGTAATTTAATGAATAGGTTGTGGCTTGATCTGATTCAACTGTCTATCCACATGTTCTAATAATCATGTGCTAGAGTATAATAGTGTCACATTTTTATTTTTGGTATGCAGAAGAATGAAGGTGATATTACACTGGTTGATGTTCGATGTGTTCCGGCTGATTTCCATGCCAGATTTAAAGCTCGCGAGCGCACGTAGGTATTAATAACTTTAAATTGTCTTTGTAGAAATTGCATCACATAGGCTTGCATTAATTAGCTGAAATAATGGTGTTTTCAATTCACGACTTCTTGTGGAAGGATGAGTATCCACCAATGATTGTGATAGGGATTATGAAGTTTGTGGAAATGAACTTTATTATGATGCAATATATATGCCTTCAAAATTGAGTTATGAATGCTATCCTAGGTCACACCTTAACATTTAATCTATTTTTTGGTATTCCATACTGTATTAATAACTTGAACCCCATGTGTCATTGAAAAAAATAGGTACTTCTACCGATTTCTATCTGGACCGGAGCCTTTGTCCACCTTTGAGAAAGACCGGGCATGGCATGTGCCTGAGGAACTGGATCTTGTTGCTATGAAGGTTAGCTAAATATTGGAACCTTCCTCGTTTTACTCGGTCATTAGTTTGTTCTTTCAGTGCAGAAAATAAGTGATTGATATTCATGCAGGAAGCATGCAAAGTTCTTGTTGGACATCATGATTTCAGTTCCTTCAGGGCATCTGGTTGTCAGGTCTTTCCTTGTCTTTTAGACAGTTATTTCCCCCCCATATCTTTATGCATACATTCTGATTTAATGCTTTAATGTGGAGACAAAAGATGCTTTTTTTTTTTTTTTTTCCATAGGCTTCATTGTTCAGAACATTAATGAGCATAAGCACTTATCACTATCTAAATTTGACTAAATACAACTTTTTCTGTCTATGGGTTTATATTTGGGAAAACTCGGTCTAGTTTTGGTTACAAAGAACACACTGCAGATTCTTTCCTACATTTTGTATTAAGGGCTTGGTCTAAACCAGCCCAATGACCAATCCTACAGTTACATCATAGTTACTCTGGTTCCTAGGCAATGGTGGAGCATAAAATCAGATGGAGAAAATGCTGCTCAACATTCTAACTTTTTTTATAAAAAAATTAATTTTCTTCTTCCTTAATTATTCTTGCTTAAAAATTTGGAACAATTTAAGGATATTTTCAAGCATCTACTAGTATTTTATTGGCAGTTGGCAAAAACCACATAATTTTTTGAGTTCTACTTCCCTTGCTTTTATATGTCTAATAAAGAATATATATTTTTTAATTTTAATATAAATCCTACTGTGAGAGCTGGCTAGCATCATCCAAAGACTATCTAAAATTCTGTGCAATCACTTATTTACAGGCAAAATCACCAATCAGAACTTTGGACGAACTTTCTGTTTCTGAGGTGGCTTCAACTCCATATTTTCCATCAATCTCAGAGAGGGAAAAGAACAGCTCAAATGGGAATGACTCATGCTGCAACAGATCTATTTCCAACCCTAACATGATAGGGGATTCCTACGGTGAGATTGAATTAGGATTTGGGATGAAGAGAAAACATCGTTGCTTTGTTGTCACAGCACGTGCCCGCTCTTTTCTTTACCACCAGGTTTGCATTAACCTTTGCAGATCTTTAGTTCTGGGCTGTTCTATACACCTTTTTTTTCCTTGAAGTTGCTACTTTAGTTAATTATACCTAGTGTGCTTTACTATTTTTCATGATATGCACTCTAGATGAGCAGTCATATAATTGACTGGATTTGCATGCATGTTCATGTCTCAAAGACATCCATTCTATTCCATTAATTCTTTCAATTTTAAGGTTTGCATAGGGAAACCTACATGGACGTTTTTATTAGTCAAAATGGGAAAAACATCTAATAATGCTTTGATTATTTGAAGTATGATATTTTCACAACTAATTTTGGCAAACTATAAATTAGTATACGGCAATCTCCTTCCTGTCTTGTTGATTTTGACCTTATAATTTGAGCTCTTTTGTCATTCATTGACTCAGTGTTCATTTAATCTTTTCAGGTTCGACTGCTTGTTGGTGTTCTCAAATCTGTTGGTACTGGAAATCTAACAAGTTCGGATGGTCTGTATCTCCTTTACACATTTACACATTTGTTAATGTGAATGGTTTCAGTTTATTCTTGTTTTGTTTGAAACTCATTTTTGCATTTCACAATTCTATTTTGTCAGTGGAACGAATACTGAATGCAAAGTCTGTGGCTGCTGCAAGTCCCATGGCCCCTGCGTGTGGCCTCTACCTTGGACATGTAAAGTATGATCTGCCATGACTAGCGATAAATTGTGGTTTCTTCAGAAAACATGTCATGAACTTCAGCTTTGATATCTATCAAGGATTTATGTCCCATTGGAGACACTTATGCTGCGATTTGTAGCAGAGTGGCATTATATATGGGTGGCCTAAGTTACCCAAACAGAGATTTTTTCCTCTTTGCTTGATCAGAGTCTCTTTCCGTTTGGTTCCAAGAGCATAGTAAACATTGGCAAATCCATCAATTGCAATTTTTCAATCTGTAACAACTTTAATTTCTTTTAATGTAAAATACATTGACAATGTAAAAGAATGGCATTTTCCAATTGAGAACATGTCAGCATCTCTGCTTTCTACTCAATTATACATTTTTTTTACTGCATGGCATCATACTTTATATGTGCTGTGGTGTATGCAAATATGCATCAAGGATTTATCTGTATGTTGAAAAATTGCTGAAAAACAAAAGATAATTCCAAGTATCATAATGTTATATGCGGATAGTGGGTATAGATTTCAACTTACATAAGATCTTAAGTTCGAGTCTTCTCCTCTCTCCTCCTTGTAAACCAAAAAAAATAATGTTATTTTAAGGAATTGTAACTTTTGTTTCAGTTAATGTAGAAACTCCTGCATCATTATTTTTTCTTGTTGGGATGTATAGTGGCTCTTGTGCTACGTAGCAGGAGCTATAGGTACATCTTCTCTTCACATAGGATTTTGAACTTGAAACCTCAATCTCCATAGAAATGGGAAAACCAACTAGGAATACTCAAGTCCTTAAATGTCAGTGTTCATTTGAAAATGAAATGACTTAGCTAACTATAATCAGTTCAAAACATGATGTAAGAGAGAAAACTTGTGTGCCTGTACTTAATGATGCAAGACCACAACCAAAAAATTCATTGTCCACAATACCATACCGGACTCTAGAATGGAGTACAAAGCTTTATTCTGCATCGAGAACTAGAAATTGACTTTCAATAACCATTTTCCAATCATTAAAAGCCAATTGGTTTTGCTTGCAGCATGAGTTGGCATCTGCAATCTGTGCTTGCAGCACCAGGCCTTTCCAAAACTTCCTGTCAAATGGATTTTTGTATGGCCAAGTGATGCTAGAGTCGGCTTCAGGTCCAAAATTTGGTTTTCAAACCCACAGTTGGCGCTCAATTAACCAAAAAATACTTGTGCAAGAACAGTGGAGTATTATATTTCCACTCACTTTTTGTTGAGCCAAATAGGATGAAAAAACAAATTATTCTTCACTGCTGTCACAATAAAAAAGTACAAAGAAAAAATAAAGATAATCTTCTATATACATTTCTAGTTTCTACAGGTTGCTGTTCGTTGTAATTACAAACTCTATAGGAATTCTTGCTTAATATTAAATTACTACAGCTTCTAATATTAATGTGTTTTCACAATAAAAGAATACCATTACATATTCCTGCAACCTCAAAAACACCACCAAGGATTTTGCAGAAAGAAGACCTGGATTTCCCAAGCTGAGAAACACCATTAATGACCAGTCATTCCATTTTTATGTAACCATCAATGTCAAACATCCCGCCCTAGAACAGTATGTTAGATCTAGACAAAGCATAAGATCACCTCAGATCCTTAGTAGTGCAATGTGAAGTTATTGAACAGCACCTACTTCATCAAAGTTTCAATAGCAGCATGAATAGAACTTCTACGAGCAGAACTCTCACGCTGAACCAATGAGTGAGACCCACTCCAGAGAGACCTACGGTTATCTGGGAATAGACTTCTGCAGAGACTGAGAAGCATGGGATTTATAGAATGGAACTTCTCAAACATTTTAGCCTTCTGCTCCCTTTCTTGTGATTCCTGCAAGTATGGCAGGAACATTGAGTTTTACTTAAACACAAAACCAAACATCAAAGAAATGTAAAACGACCATTATTTGCAAGAGAAATTATGTTATGCCTGTGTAAAAAAATTGTTTCAAGTAAGAGAAATTTATCTATCTATATTTTAAAAGCTCTAGGTTTGTTGACAAATTTAACATTAACTCTTTAACATCTTTATTTTTCTTGCAGATGTTGATGCAAGTTGTCATTTCACAATGTGTACAAAAAAAGTTCAGATTTCTATTGATTCTCCAAATATAAGAGTTTGGTGCTCTGGGAGCTCACCTAAGAATAAGATTCACAAAGAAAAAGAGAACCTGTAATATTTGTCCCCATGATAATTCTAGGTCCAATAAGTATATTATCAATATTCACAAAATGAGACATATTGGCACTGGCTCATAATGCATGTCTCAAAGAGAGATTTGATGCAGTAGAAATCTCATGATCAATATGGTAGGTAAAGAATAGTAAAGAATATGAACATTATCAAGCATCTGATGGCTAGTTTGAGGCTTCAGAATTAATAGCCAAAGAAAATTAAAACTAGAACCAGCAACTAAAAAGATCAATGACAGAAATATTCCAGAAGTTTCAAGTATCAGGCCAAATATGATTATCACTAATGGTCAAGAGACATTGAGAAATTTGGAGCAAATTACAGCTCCAAGATCCCACCAAATAGACAGGTTTCTGATACTGGATTCTGTTTTATTAGCATTAGCCTACTCTGTTCAGTATGACTGCTAGGAGTGTGTCAATGGGCTCTCAGCACCCAAAACACCTAACTGCTATTACTGAAATCCCCACAAACCACCCAAAAAGAGGCGAATTGGAGAAAAGCAGAAGAGAATATGAAAAAGATTCTTCTATAACCATCAATAGACCTATTCCCAAAGCAGGGAAAAGAACACCCCACATTATTCAAGGTCATAGCAATTTAGTTTCCAACTTGCAAAAGAACAGTCATGCTATTTGCATACTTTGTACAGTGTGTTTAAGTTTTAACCTCTTTTGGCTTTTAATAAATTGTCTGATTATGAAAATACTGAGCACAATTCCAAAGTTTTGAACTTAAAGAAGCGTATTCCTAATAATTTAGGCTTGAATACATCACAGACATACAAGTCCACAATGAACTCGAGGCATACTTCAAACACAAAAGATTTCCTAAATCAAGAATATATATGATACAAAAGATTGCTTCGTGCCCATGCTACCACCCAGCCACATATGCTAGGTTTCCCATTTTATGAATATACTAAGCAATTCCACACACAAATATAACATAAATTAAAAAAAATTTAATTACCTTATGCTTATTTTGTTGAACTGCTGGAGTTTCTTCTTCATGCTGCCCCATTTGTCCTTTCTCAGTATGTGTTTGGACTACTGCACCTGTGTTCTCCTGTAAGCCAGGCTGAGATTGTTGATTAGGCTCCTCTCCTGATCCATCAGCAAACTCTGATTGCTCTGATGCTTCAACTTTCCCTTTCTTTTGAATCTCTGTCTCATTCTCTTCGTCGTCCTCCTCCTCATCCTCATCATCTTCCTCATCCTCCACCTCCTCAAGCTTCTCCTTGGCTGCACTGTACTGCTGCTCTGTATCTAACATTTTCACCTCCTGCCCCTTTCCTTCCAGCTCACCATCTGCATCTCCATCTGGATCTAATGATTCATCCATATTTGATGATGAATCCTCACCACCAGGACTTTCTATCAGTGGAGATCCCTTCAAGAAGAGAGGAGGAAGAGAGAAAAGGGGTGGAGGGGAGCAAAGAAGTATTACTTTTTGTTTTTGACTTCACATAGGCATAGAGAAGAATTGTATAAAGGGAATCAAGAGGGTGCCAGCCCTAATACAATTGGAAAATCGTTTACAAGACAAAATAAAAAAATTTCATGACAACTTGTATATCCATAAAATGCTGCCAAGTAAACCATAAATTAAAATATATTCAGGCATAAAAAAACTTTAGGGCCAAGAGAGAATTCTTCACTCAAAGGCCCTTCTATTGCTTTCCTTTGACAAAAATCCCAAGAGAAACAACACTTAAAACCTATATCACAAAACTTTTCCATGTCTTTTCCCACAATCTCATTCTATGTTAAGAACAAAAATTGCTGCACTAAGGTTCCTTGTGCAACTGATACATATCACAACGCAAACTACCAGATACTTCATCAAAGTAAAAAAAAAAAAAATTATTTCAAACTTCCAGCAAATTTAAGTAATATTCACAGCATATCCAAAATCATGTCAAATTGGGTATGACTACAACATGGATATTATCAATACAAACTTAAAATCTACTTGTAATCAATAAAAGTTTGAATATAGATATTACTAATTAATTAGTCAAAAATATAGACGCACCTCTTGCTTTAACTCTTGAGCAAGTTTGTTATCAGCAACACCAATCTGACCTTTAGCAAGTCGAGCATTCTCCTCACGCTCCCTTCTACGGCGCTTTAGAACACATATGGCACATAGGCAATCAAGTTTATGGCGCCTTCTGCAAATTAGAAGTAACTATGGAATTCAAAACTAAGGAAGTTCATAAGTGTCGAGTGAGAATCACAGGACTGTTAGTACAACATCTTTGTGCAATCTAGGACATGATCTGAGAAGAGCAAAAGAAAGGAAAAGAAGTGTGTGGTGGCCAATGGGCAACATGGAGCCTGCTTGATGTTTAGCTTGAAGCTACATCTGATTTTATCCAACTTTCTTAAAACTGGTTAGCAAGTGGACTATATTGAACAAATTATGAAACTATAAGATTTTAATTATCCAAACGTCAAGTATAATACAGTGCAATCTCAGGGGACGAATAGTGAAATTGAGCCTAATAAAAACATAACAGGAGGGAAAGGAAAAAGAATAAAAAAGCAATTGTCATATGCTTGTTATATGTCAATTTACTGTTTCCTGATGGCCTTATCTGTTGCTATTATACCATTACCAGATAACCAAGATAAAATCTAAAAGTTGGATACTTAGAATCTAGACAGTACAATTAATTTAAAGAATTCTCAAAATATGTCTAGAACAATAGATAAAAATTATGATATATCCTATGCATTAACACAGAAAAATTAACCAGCAGAGACATACCCATGACGTTTTTTGTTCTTCTGTTTATATTGGCCAGTTTTACCATGTCCCTGACTAGACGCTCCAACATCCTCCCCTTGAGTGCCTTCAGCACCTGGCATGATGACAAATGAATACTATTCAGACCACCATAATAAAATTAAGCTGAACAGTCTTAAGCCGATAGAGTCTGACATCTTTAAACCAACAAGAAGCACGTATTTGCCTAAACAGTCCAACACAGATAACCATGAAACAAGAATATGAATTAATTGTTTCAGCCGTCATACATCACGAACCCAACTATAAGTATAAACAAAGTTTAATAATTACTAATTAACAAATGATGCATTAGTTAGGTACTGTAGGGAATTAGTGTTTGCAGATTGAACAAGGGTTAGTTTGATGGCTGCAACCATACTGTGCCCAGAAGGAACTGATGTAGTACAAAGTCTACCTCCAACAGCACATATGATTTGGCAGCACAAATAATATACAGCAATGGATCATCCAATTTGATTTTGACAGTATATATGCTTCAAGTAATGAAGTACATGCCACATTAGCTCTTTCTCAAAACAGTTTGAGCCCTACAACTCCTCCTTAGGGTCAATGTAAGCAAGCTAGCAACAACTTTAGCTGGAAATCTAATGGAGGATAAAATTGTATCACCACTCAAATTTGTGACCTGTATTGGTAAAATTAAAAGAACCAGATATAATTGCAAAAATAAACAAAATTTATAATTATTTGTTTGTTAATAAGGTCCTAAAATAATTGAAGTAGATAGAATGAAAGTCACTCCATTTATGTTGCCATATTTTATGATAAAGAAATCAAAAGACTTGAGGAAAGACCAAGTATCTATATGGTGGACCATCTTTTTGTCCACCAACTGATTAGAAGCCACATTAGAGTCAATATGATTAAAAAAACCTAGTTCATTATGTCGCACTCAAATTGCTATGCATTATTAAAAGATAACAATAACCAGCTTCATTTGCCTTCTTCTTCTTCTTCCTCTTTTTTTTTTTTTTTTTTGCATAAGTAATAACAAGAAAAAGCAAGTTATCAAACAAAGCCTTAGAACAAAAATAAAAATGATTTGATTGAGGAAAAGCACAATGTAAAACTCTCACCACTGGAACCTCTTGATTGTTCAGTGAATAAACCAGCGGCTGTCCAATACTTCATAAAATTCTTCTTCACCCGCCTCATGAGGTCCAATATATAGTCACCTTTATTGTTATACTTATGACAGTTGTCCCAAATGTATTGAATATCTCTATAGACATCCTCTGAGTTCATATACTTATCACCTTTTTCAAGATTGCTGCATATTGTTCCGAGGTCCATTGGTGTATCAATGATATCAAAATAATCCTGATTTTAAACACCCCACCAAAAAAAAAAAAAAAAGAATAGACAAGTTATCTCATTTAAACAAGTAAACATATCGAGCAGTTTGGCATCTCAAAGTACAAGACCATCCTAAGAAAACTAGTACTTTCATATTTTGTATTCAGCCAGCTAATGAAATACTATGTGCTCAGTGATGCACAATTTTTGTCTCTTGTTTGATAGACATGGTGATTGCTACAACAGGAAGAAGGAACATTAGATTCCTAGCATATGCATGAGAGTAGCCATTAAACAGAAAGAACATCAGAAAATAATGCACTGGCAATCATACATGAGAGACTATAACTTCTATGAACTTATTCCCTAATACTTATCAAGGACAAGCAGCAACAAATGCCAAATTAATTCCAACAGGATTGTTATTTGTGGCAATTCCATCTAAGGAGCCATAACAAAAAATGTCTCCAACCAACGAGTAACAAGAGGGAAGAAAGAAAAAAAACAGGTAGTAAAGCATTATGCTAGAAGAGCGATAAATGTAACATTATCATGCACCCCTTGCAGCAGCTATTCATACTTACAGGTATTCCCAGAGCTTCAGGATTCACAGGAACATTGAAGGGTTCAGCTGCATCCATTTTCATTATCTTCTTAATCACCTAAAAGGATAAACAAAAACAGCAATAAGCACAGTGAATCACATTTCAACCACAACTCCAATGACAAACTCAAGAATTGTCTAGGAACACAATGACAACCAACCCATTTGAAAATTCCAACATACCGACAATGCAGAATCTAACTCTTGCTTATTATATTGAGATTCCTGATGAGGTGTCCTTGGTTCTTTTTGTTGTAAACTCTCATCCTGTGTCTTTACAGTGCCACTACTCTTCTCAACACTCAATCCACCCACCACCTTTGACGACTTGATCTTTATACTCCCAGGTTTCTTTGACACATTTCCAGAAACACCTGTTTTCATTTCAGATAATGAGTTGCCAGTATCTTCCATTTTATCACTAGCCACACCTTGTTTCTCCAAACCCAGTTGTGGGCTACTCTTATCAGTATCACTATGCGATTCTAACACCTTCGAAGTCTTGAGCTTAACCTTAACACGCCCAACTGACTTCCCTGCAGTCTTATCAATTGACCCATCAGGATTAATACTTGCAAGATTCAATGGTTGGTCTGTACCAGTTGAAGAAGGTGTATCAACCTCCATTACAGATTCATATCCTTCGTTATTATTATCATTATCATTATTATTATCATCATCAAGCTCCTCTGCACCAGAATTATCTTCCTTATCTAAACTAACTAAATTCACAACTGCCTCATTTGTGGCAGGTACAGCAGGACGACCCTTTTGCTTGCCTTTCTTGTTCCCTCTCTTTCGTTTCATATTCTAACACTACACACAACACCAAACAATCATAATAAATCAATTATCAGTAATTTCCAAGTTCATTGATTCACATGGAAAAGATATCAAAATCAATGTCATACATCTGAAATTAAGCATATTTTCAGAATATTCAAATCAATTACGAGTAATTTCCAAGTTCACTGCTTTACAAGGTAAAGATATCAAAATCAATGCCATACATCTGAAATTCAACATACTTTCAGAACATTCAAATCAATTACCAGAAATTTCTAAGTTCATTGCTTTATATTGAAAAGATAATGAAGGGTAAAAAAAAAAATCAACCCATTAACATAAAAATTCAAACTTTTTATGTAAAAGGTTCAAAATTTGAAAGAAAAGTTACAAAAAGAAAAACCCTAAGAAAGTAAACAAACAAAAATTAAGTTTTCCCCAACATAGCAAAACCCCAGAATTTCTTTAAAGAAATTGGATTAGTAATAATGGATAAATAGCGCCATACCTTTTTTTTTTTAATTAAACGAGAAATTCGAGCTAATTAACATTTTTAAAAAAGAGATTCTGAGGAGATAGAAACTGAGGTTTTTAAGGTTTTTTAGCTGTTTTACGAGGTTTGAATTGGGAAATTTAACTTAAACTCCTAAAGCGGTGTCGTTTTTTGACAGTCGGTTATCGGTTTGTTTCGGGTTATAAAGGTTAGTCGTTTTGAGCCACATCAAACCGTGGATTTCCCGAACGAAAAAACGATAGAACTGACTAGTGACTAGTGACTACTTAGGCCCAGTTGTTCTGTCGTTTGTATTTTCTTCACAAAACGACATTAAATGGGGGAAAATAATTAAGCATATGTCAAATCTGATTTTATTTGTTTTCTCTAATAAGTTGGCCATAATTAAATAGAGAAAGTTGGGCAAAAAAAAATTAAATAGAGAAAGAAACAATTAATCAAACGACACCAATGGTTAACAAAGAAAATGGTTTAGTCATTTAGAGGTAATATTTATGAGATTAGTAATTCCATACAAATAGGGATTATTAAAGACATAAAAGACTAAATTTTAGATAATATTGATCTCAGCTAAGTTTTTGAAATTATCAAGCCCTAATTAAATTATATATATCAAATATAGTGTTATTTATTAATACTGTGGTTTAATTAAACAATCTCGTGTGTCAAAGGAGCTGTTATTTGCTAGCCTAATGGCGAGGGCTTATAAACAAGTGAGGCATTAAAGTTAAACAAGTGTCATTTATTTTGAATAAATTTTTTTACTAAAAGAACAGCATTTTTGTTCCATTTTTTTTAGTGCAAAAAATTAGAGTGATTAGTTGTTTTATAGTAATTTTTATAATTAGAAACAATGAAATTTATGTTTTAGAAGAAATTTCAATCACATCTAATCAGTATTTTAAAAATAATATTTTTCTTAAACTCTCAAAACAGTAGTGATAAACTTCACTAACTGTGATGGAAATGCAAACAAGGCCAACACAGGACACATGAAATAACATATAGCAATGAAAGAACTGTTAAAACAATTTGCAGAGTGCCTGAAACTATCAAACATTTAGAATAAATACCATGAGCCAAACACCAACACTTGCTAACACTTTCTAATAAAAGTACAATTTCTAGTAATTTCACTTGCTAACACTTTCTACTAAAGTACAATTTCTAGTAATTTTACTTGCTAACACTTTCTCAGAAAGTTATTTTCTAAGACCTGTGCATATCTAAACCACAATGAGGATACTTCAGAATCTCATTGAATTTTCATTCTGTGCTTATGGCCATCAACAATGACACATGCATCACCTGGAACTAAAGAAAAAAAACACACATTAGTATGACATCTCAAACCAATAAAAAATAAACCCAAAACTCTGAAAATTGACAAATGCCTTTACGTCAACCGGAGTGATGGCTTCCACTGGCATTTTCATCCATGTATAATCATGCCAAACCAAATATATAAAACTCTGATTATAAGTTACCGAATGCATGATATAGGAGTGTTCCAGTCATCAGTCAATATATGCATAACGACAAGAAACTTGTCAAGCAGTTTTGAGTTACATTTCCAAAATAGCAGGTTCGATTCACCTAGCCTTGCAGTGATTTCGTGCAACCACACAAACATAATTCAAACTGATGGAGAGAACCAAAACTAAAGTTGATAAAATCTGCTGAGCATCATGCCTCTGTATAGTCAACTGTCAACCTGCATACAACTACTAAAAGTTAGAATCAATGTAATTAATTCAAGGCATTTTGCAAGGACAACTCCTAGGCAATGGAGTTCTGTAATGGGTCGTAAAGCCACAAGTGTGCTAGGCAAAAGAGACTAGCCCATCTCTGTGCCAAATGCCATTCCTTGTGCAGTTCAAACCAACTATACACCCCTCCCTCATACCCCCGAAATCCAAAATAATGAGAAGAAAAATAAAAGAAGCTCAATAAGTGGTCCTCTCATACATGGTCATGGTAGACAATTTAACCTCATTAATAGTCTCCTTCTACCACGCAGTTCAAATTTTAAACTCTAGCTCCCGAGGTTAATAGAAACAATAGAAAATGCTATCATGGTAGAAGCGTTATCAAAACTGGATTACTTCATTGTTTACATGCTGTGTCTTTCTCATGCTGGCTTTCTGCTTTCCCTTTTAATAGGGTTATTTCAGCAATAAATGCAAAAATAAGAGAAGCAAGGTAATCGTCACCAATAATTTATGGAAAATGTTATCATATTATAAGCAGCTAGCTTCGCACCAGTTGAATTTGTTCAGTTCACTACTTCCCAAGATCACTTTCATCACAAAGCAAGGCACACCATAGTCTAGTTTAGGAAGAGAAAAAAATAAGTTTTGAAAACGCATCTAAATTTCCAAATCCATAGTTCATTATATAACTCCATGCCCTCTTTGAAACAAAAATTTTTTAACTTGAATTTTCCAATGAACCAATGCATTTCATGGGGTTAATAGAATATCAAACTAAAGTGCACAAGGAAATTCAAGGAGAAACCGCAGGACAAAAAATGTGGTCACCTCATCAAATCGGACTGCATGACTTGATGATGATGATTGTGCTTGGGCCTGCACTGGACCCTCAAGAGCATTATTAGGAACCTATCAGGAATGAACAAGTAACGTCATACTAAGCAAAAAGCTATATACTTTACAATCTAATTGAACAATACCTATAGATACCTGTTCGGAACCCAAGACACCCATTTTCTCAATGAGAGTCTGCATATTTGAAGTCATCCTAGCTATCTGGGCTTCCAGGGATGCATACTTTTGTTCCATGGCCTCCATTTTGTTTAACATCTTGCTTACCTCCTCATTGGCTGATCTTTTGGCCTCCAAAGCCATCCTCATAAGACTATTACGACTAGGTTTTTGGCCCCAAAGCTCAGAAGGGGTGGGACCCAGCCCGACCACGCTTGCATGGCCATGTTTGTCTTCTCCCATAACTTGGCAGTAGGTGTCTGCACAGTCATTGCTGTCATTTGAAGTCTGCCGTTTCTGAGTTGCTTGATCACGGAGTTTTGACTGCAATGAAGACCCAAGTGTTTATTTTATTCAGTTCAAGTACTGACCAAACAAAAATATGTTGAATAATAAGATGAGTAATGAATCTGCAGTCCAGTTAGTTAAAACATACTATTATTTCTGCAGCTCCTTTATTTACAGGTTGTCCATCCTTTCGTGTACGGGTAAGGATGTATAGCTCTCCTCGGGTCAGTTCCTTCCCATTAGACCTCTTTGCTTGCTATCATAAACAAACACCAATAATCAAGGGATTACAATTGCATGTTATAAAATAGATACCACGTACAAATATAAGTTCCAATAAGTAAAGGTTACCTCCTCCTCACGTATCCTTGCAAAGCTCTTTGAGCCTGCAGCATGGGTACTCTTCTGCTTTGCACGATTGGCCTTATTTTTAGCACAACGCACCTGCAAATGCCATTGTTGAGTAATATGGTTTCAGTTTCCATAAGAATATCAAAGTAACAAATAAATTATCATAGCCATTGCTAGTACATACCTGCACCTCTTCAGAGTTCCAATGGGCTATAAGGGCTTCCCATTGATCAGGAAGAACTCTTTTGTTACAGTCCTTCAGACGCTCTTCATCAGTTGTATGTGGGTTATAATGGGCAGCCTTCAATTTTGCTTTCCAGTTCCTCCATTTTGATGCAAGGGACTTCATAACCCAACTTTTGCACAAGGGGTCCATCTCAAACTTTGTCTACAGTACAAAAAAGAAGGAAAACAATCAAGGAAGAAAGCAATAAATATGTTTCTTTTAAAAAAAAATCAAGATGATGAAGAAGGATGTTATTTCCTAATACCTGCACAAACTGCCACATATCTTCTTTGTTTGTGTCTGGCATTGCCGACCAGTCAAGAAAATTAAGCGGTGCCATCTTACCATTTCGTGCTATGGTGCCCAAGAAGGAAGCCAGCTTACATGCTTCAGGGCCAACAGGCTGTCCTAATGTGTTCATTGGGACAAATATCCGCTCACCATCAGGCATGTCCAACATGAAGCGGCACCTAGTGGGACCTCGAACCCTCCTCTTTGTCACATGTGTAGAGAGCTGTGCCCTATATGGCAGGTTGTGGCCCACAGAGAGCTGTTGAGGGAAAGAATGGCCCGAGATCAATGGGATTTCAGCCTCAGGGCCAGCAGGGTGCCTCTGACTATGTGTTCTCCCCATCCTACTACTAGCATCCACATTTTGCATTCCTGATCATCCCACATAAATACCAACAAATAAAAGGGGTTTAAAAAATGTAAGACCGACCTGTGCATTTATATTATTGTTATTGATTTATTGTTGCTTTTTGTTTTTGTAACTTCTAACTGTTACTAAGCTATGTACAAATCAAAATCCAGAAAAGATTTCCATGTAGAATATTAAAAACTTCAAGGATAGCATACCTGCACTTGAAATATCTACACTAGCCAGCGTCTGGGAGGGCTGATGCTGCACAATGCTTGCCCGAGGGTAATGTGATTCACTTGGTTGGCAGTGGTTCAGCTGGTGATGCTGAGGCTGTGGTTGGTTCATGCTGGCATACATGGGATCCACTGAACACCTAGATGCGCATCCATTGTGCGTCAAGGCACAATCTGTAGGAGGGAGTAAGTGCAGATGTCCTACAAAATAATCAAGGCTGACACATATCTTTAAGAGAGCACAAATAAGTGAAATATCAATGTAGAAAAAGGATAAAGTTTAGCTATACTGAATGGAATTGAAGCAAAAAAGTGTCTTTTTTTCCAAAAATATGAGAATGTGGAACTTCATACCTGCATTATTAATATCTGCACCAATATGTGACTGAGATGGCTGTGGCTGACCAGTTGTTGGCTGTGATTGCCATAAATAACATGAACTTGGTTGGGGCTGGTATTGCTGGGAATGGGTTGGGCCATTCACCATAGGGGCAACTGGATGCTTGGGAGCGTGTTTTTCTCCTTCCTTGGGGAGGACTGTAACAGGTGGTCCAGTTATGTGTGAACGCCCTGCAAAAGAAATAGCTAATGGGTAACAGTTACTGATGAAATCAATACCTTGTAGAAACAAGTTTGTTTCTTTTAATTTGGTTAAAATGGCCCAACTACATTAGAGAACTGCATGCCATCCACTAATGTAATCATCAAGAAATACAAATTCCATATAATGCATGTATCACTGGGAAAATTACCATAAATGCTCATAACTTGACACACAAGCAACAAATTAAAGGAGGAATGCATTTTACATCTCATGGAATTTAACCTAACTACCAATTATCCTCTGTCCTGTACTTTGGCAACATGACAAACTTTTCTTCATTACTAGTTTCTCAAGAAATCCAACAAAAATTGGTTAAATTATCATTAAATCATTACTGTTAGTAACAAATCAGCAATGTCCTCCTAGAACAATAAGTATTGAAAGCATTTGAACACATTCAGTTCTTTTTTTTTTTTTTCATAAAAGGGCAAAGAGAAGGAAAAGACATGGGGTGGGGGAGGGAAGAGCAAACAAATATCACCATTGGAGCTTCCAACAACTGCCAATAACTCCTGATTCAACCCAGATGGATACATTTCTGCATTTTTTACTGCCTTGATAGAAGCTAATGCCCCTTGTGATAACAACCTGATGAACTGAGAAATCTTCTTCCCTTTAATTGATCTCAATCGAACTGTCTGAAAACCACTACAAGATCATGGCCTGCCACCTATTTCCGCCAAACACTAACTCATATAAGTCATTTACCCCATAACACACTTAAAGTCCACATCTGCAAGGTTCAGTTCAGCCTCTCCCATCTGATTTCCCTTGCTATAACCCAAGCTTCCAGCTTTAATAGCATAAGCAACAATAATCGCATAGTTTTGAAAGCTTTATCTTGCCTCAGCTAGCTTTGCAAAAAGTACAGATCTCATATCAAAGTGGGAGATCAAACAAATCAAGGATACAAGAAAGAAAAAAATTATGGCAACCAAAGTTTTCATTTTGCAATTGATAAAAACTTTTTTAAATTTAATCTTTTATATTTATTGTTGTAAGGAAGAGAATTATTTTGCTATAGAAAACAAGATACAAGACAAAAGACATTGCATGAAATTAACACAGAAAAAAATGATGCCGCATGATGTGCACACCCTCAAATTTGCCTGTCACAGTTAATAATTCGAGAAAGGCCACACTACAACTCTCAAAATAATAACAGCAGGGTGTTTATATCAAAAAATTCAAAGGAATGCTGACATGGAGTTGAAGTTTGAGCAGTAAACTAATATTTTCCCATATAAGAAACAGAAAGGCTATCTGTATAGAATTGGAATCAGAATTCAACATGTGTCCTATAAATTGGAAATAATTAATAATTCACCATGGCTTTGCTTTATGCAGTCTACACAGCAAGTTTTTATGTCCATTGTGTATTCCTCTTAAGTCCTATGTTTTTATTTCTATTTAATTGACGAAGAAAGCAAGAAAAATTTAACAATAATACTAATCAAGGAAATATAGGTTATTTAATAACTTATTTTAGGTGGCTTGAACAACAGCAAGTTAGCAACAATAATAGCTAGACAGATAGATTAATAAAGAAATGCATAAAACAAAGAACTTGTGTTAGGTGCAATTCCGAATTAAATTTGATAACAAGCTAAAACTAAAAGGTGGCCCTTATTGCAACAGAAATATAGGGCCTTGAGTTAATTCATACGCAAGACCTCAATAATCATGAACCTTATATCTATTGTGGTTGTTGAGGCACAATGTACCTGCATAACTACTATTCACACCAGCCTGGAATTGGGAATATTGTGGCACTTGGGTGGTGCTTGGCTGAGGATGATGAGACTGATAAGGCTGACTGTAGCTTGGTAGGGGAACTTGAGGCTGGGGCTGGCCAGTGCCAAAATTGTTCTGCTGCATCTGAATGGGGTTATTTGCCAGACGGTTCACTATAGACATCGGGTCATGTCTGTTATACCTCATAGCATGATCACTAGAAGGTGCTAATTGAGAATGTCCTACAAAAATAAAATATATAGATGATAACTAAAAGAAATCAATATATTGTGATGCAAGCATGCATGATTAGAAGATCAAAATAAGAAGAGTGTCCCTGTTGCACAAGGTATTCTATCTCACTTATGGTATTCACACTGCTGCTTTGCAAGAAAAACCACAATTCTGCCTGTGGCAAATACTGCAGGAAATTTCAGTATATATTATAGAATCTAGTCATGGCATAATAACCATGAACTAATAGGTAAAGCACGAGATATCAAGGACAAACTTAGCACATTTAATAACCAAAGCATCATGAAGTGGTGATAACTAAATGCAAATTCATAGATAAGAAAACACATAAAATTAAAAAAATAATAATAAAGAAATGATGAGAGAAATCAGGCCATGCAGTTAATCTTCTATACCTAACTAATTATTTCCTACCAAGTGCCCAATAACCAAAACATGTTGTACAATGGTTACATGTTTTTGCCCACTAGTACAGTTTAAGGATTCATGTGAAACCTGGGCACTGATCCCATAAAATTTTTGACCAGAATAGGTATTAGTGAATGCTATAAGAAGTGCACTAGCCAAGTCAAGCAAAAAGCCAGAGAAACCATAATCATGAAATTCATACCACTAGGCTTCCTCAGGATCTCACTACACAGTCCAGCTGCTGTCCAGTATTTCATAAACTTCTTCTTCACCCTCTTCATAAGGTACACAATATAGTCACCTTTTTTGTTATACTTACGACAATTCTCCCAAATGTACTCTACATCTTTATAAACATCTTCAGAATTCAGGTACTTGACACCATTTTGAAGATTGCTACATATTGTTCCAAAATCCATTGGTGTATCTATAACGTTGAAATAGTCCTGCTTACCGCCACACAAGCCCAACCACGAACCATGTAAGAGAGAGAGGAAGAAGAGTCCATGTTATACATAGGTTATGATGAAGAATCCTGTCATAACTTCAATAAAAATGTATAACAGCATAAGCATGAACAATACCCTGAACAATAACCACTTTGATCCTGTGAAATATATACCATGGTTAAAAGATAAAATCGTTATGATTTGTCTAAAACTATTCTGACAGTGATGTTATTTAACACCAAGGTGAAGAAAAAAGATGAGATAATGCACAAGGAAAACCTGTTAGATTGTGAAACAAAACAAACACACAGATGCATTGCACCCATAAGTAATTCAATTCTTTCAAGAGTCTGTCCCCCAAACTTGTCAAAGATAAACAGTGGTAGATAAGAAGCTAGAAGACCCATTCTTTCTCTTTGGTCATCTCTACAATAGCTTGTATGTATTAAGCACGTCTACATTTAAGTCTCAAGTTAGTTTGATCTCCAAATCTAAGGTTACAATGAAACCACTGAAAGATTAAGTGTCTTTCTTATCCTTCCAAGCTTAAAAGCCAAAATGGAGCAGAAAGTATTATGTATCCTACACAAAAGCTCCACTAATTACCCATGCAACTAAAAAAAATCAACTAAGCACATGAGGTAACTTAAGAGTGTCTGAGGAATCAGTTCCTCTTATTTTCTTTTCTGGGTAATGCCGGTTAACAATTTTACCAAAATAAAAGTTTAAGACATGCTCTATTCTAATACAATGCAGATACTCCCACGCTCCCCCATGTTCTTAGGGACACAAGCACTACCCTATCATGCCATCTTTGACAAAATATACACTCATACAACATATATATGTGCACTAAATAGCAATTCATGCTCTAACTTACAGGTATTCCCTGAGAAACAGGATCCACAGGAGCATTGAAAGGTACAGCTTCATCCATTTCCATTACCTTCTTAATCACCTTTAAACGAAATAACAAAACAGAAACAACTATACAGTAAAAATAATCACATTAAAACATTTCCATTACAAAAGTTAACAATTGAGAACTCCTAAAATCTAAATTCACAAAAACTCAAACTTTTGCCATAAACCCATAACATAAAAAGACATACTGCTAAAGAAGCTTTCAATTCTTTCTTATTGAACCGAGAATCCTGAGCTGGGATCTTCATTGGTGGTAGTTCTTTCCTGCTCGAAGAAGCAAATCCCTTAGAATTACTAAGGGTGACATTTGCAGTTTTCTGTCTCTTAGTCCGACTACGCTTATTAGTAGTTTTCTTAGCCCTTCTATCAATCGCCGGTTCATCAGAACCACTACTAACTCCTCCGAATGGTAACCCATCACCATCACTTTCGCCGGAGGAGGACGAAGAAGATGAAAAAGAGTCCATTTCAGAATCAGATTGACCAAACCCACTATCATTAACACCAAACCCATTATTATTAGCACCAAACCCATTACCATTGATGGCAAAATCATTACCATTAGCACCAAACGCATTGTTATTAACAGAAAAACCATTATCATTAACTTGTTCAGCCAGAGATTTTTCCGGCACATTTTGGCCAACAAAACTCAAGAAAGCTTCTTCACCAGTATTCACAACAGCAGCAGCCGCAGCCGCAGCCGCAGCGGAAGGCTTTTTGGCAACAGATTTTTTTGGGCGTCCACGCTTTCGCTTCATTTTCTATTAAACAACACCACCAAAACAAACAAATACTACAAATCAGTGATAAAAATGAAGAAAATAAAGGAAAAAAATATTTAAGAGATACCTTGTTAGATCTGTGGATATGGGGATAATTTACAAATTAGGATTCAGAAATGAACAATCAATTCACTGTCAATCGATCGATAGAGAAAGAGAGCGAGAGAAAAGGGGAGGCTAGGAATTGGCTACATGATCAAGCAGTGGCAAAGCGAAAGGGGTTCCACAGAGAAGGAAAGTGTTGGTGTATCCGAGCAGTGTCGCTAAATGATGTAACAGACGAGTAACGTTTAGCAACTTGGCGTCTTAATTGTTACTGTGTCATATTTGTGACGCAAATACCAATAACTGCCGTTGCTATTTAGTTTCTGTTTTTTAGGGGAAAATAGTATTTGTAACCATTTTAGAGCGTCATAATTTATATATATATATTATTTCCTTTTTAAATTAAAATTTTATATCCCACAAATTTTAAATCAAAGAAAATATTTTTTAGAATTAAAGTAATATCTCATGTAATTTTTATATACCATAATTCAGTTAAAAGTTGGCAAATTTTTTTTTTTTTTTTTTTTTTGGATTGAAAAGGAATTCGAACTTTCATAAAGAATTCATATTTAGAGGATATAATTTAAAAATATATATAACAAAAATAATTCAATTTGTGAAATTTTGTTTTATTTGCAATTTTGTTTGTTTATGTTAATATTTTTTTTATCGAAAGGGAAATTTAAATTTAATACGGTGCATAAAAACTGGCTTATTATACTACATTACTTTTAAATAAATAAATAAATCTCATTTGTAGTACTTTTCCAAAAAATTGATTTTTAATCAATATGATATTCAGAAAATTCACTTATTAACTAAAACAACGCTTAAGGTTTTAAAGTGAATTATTCAACCATGTCTCAATTTATTTTTGAATAAATATAATTCAATTATATATGTTATTTAGTAAATTTAATGTGATTTGATTTTTATATTTATATAGCAAATTAACTGAAATATATTTTATAGTTTTAATTTTTTTTAAAATCATAATTAATAGTCTTTTTATATATATAGAATTTTTTTTAATAGCATTATTGTCATAGCAGAAATTATTCACAATAAAAAGTTTTTGTAACTTTCTAATTAACAAAATTATTCTTGTGTTTAATGCTCTTGACATATCTTTTTTATCTTTAAAAATATTTTTATTATTTTCAATTTTATTCTTTCCCTTTATATCAATTTTCATATATAAATTTTAAATAAAATATTTATTTTGATAAACATATAATAATTTAAATATAGTATTAATTGTTTTCATCATATTAATTAATAATAAAATTTTAAAATTAGATTAAAAATTAAAATAAAGTATTAAATAATATATCAAATTGAAAATTTCAATGTTTCACATATTTAAAAAAAATTACTATCTTATTCTTTTCCATATTTATTTTACTTAATTTTATTTAAAAAAATATTTAAGATGTCTAATTTTATTTGTGGTTCTTAAAAAAATTAGTTGATATTAATAATTTTTAGAATTATTGGAACAACTATGTATTTAATTATTTTTACAAAATATTATGAGAAAATAATTTTTTTTTTAATTGTAAGTATTTACTTTTATTTTATTTGTAAGTATTAACTAGAGTATATATATAAAATATGATGAAATTTTTTAATACAATTAATTTAATTTTACTTTTATGAAAGTAAATATAACTTGTTTTTTATTTTTAAATTTTAATAATTTATAGTTTTCAAAAAGTTGTAATTTTCTTATTTTATTTATTATTAATAATTTTTTGCACATTAATATCCTTCATTTAAAAAAATACATATGGACAATAATATTTTAAAAAGGAAATAATCCAATTACTAGTTATTAATAATATTTTAAAAATATATAGAGTAATTTTACTATATTAAGCACAAGGATAATTATCTCAATTAAAAAGTTACTAGCAATTTTTATGATTCTAATAATTTATAGTTCGACAACAAAATTACTTTTTTTTTATCCGAAATTTAATAAGTTAATTCTAATTATACTTTTTTGATCAAGCAATAAAAGTTCAAGACTAAATAGATTGACCAAAGCAAATTAATTATTTTATTTCTGTTTGGTTAAATCAATTTCCATGCAAATTCAGTTTTTTTTTTTTTTTTTTAAAGTAACAATGATATCTTTTGGCGATGTTAAGAAGAAATGATGAAGGGAGAAAACAAAGTAGAGATGACAATTGTTTTACCAATCACAATTGTATTTACCAGAAGATATAACCATTTCAATAACTATGATAATTATTATAGTAATTTTCTGAATATACTTAGTTGAAGAACTTTTATCCTTAAAATGCAAGCTTGCTAAAATATGAATTTTAAGTTGTTAACTTCTTACACTATATAATAAGTATTCGACTATAAATTAAGTTAAACTTTATATAATAAGTATTCAATTACAAAATTATTAATTCCGACGCTAAAAATTTATAGGAAAATAAGGTATTATATGTTGGGATATTTAAGAGTGATCACTAGACTTATTTGATTTACGTAAAAAAATTACGGGTTGAATAAATTGAACTTTTAAAAATTTTGATATTTTCTTAATATAAATTCGATTTATAAACAAGTCTAATAGCCAACAATGAATTCAAAGTAGGATTTTAGCAAATTGAGTCAAAATAATTTATTTAAATATATAGTAAATTGATATGAATCATTTAACCTCCTAATGATGCCTTAAGTAACATTAATAATTTATTTAAATACATAGCGATTTTTTATTTTTTTTTAATATTAGGAAGGGAGAAATCAATCATGAGTTTATTGCCCAATGAAATATGTACTTATCGCTAAATTATGTCTCGGTGTGCAAATACCCAGCGAATTGCTATGAATCATTTGAAAAGCTCCTAATGATGCCTTAAGTAACATTAACGACAAAATGTATAATAATTCTCTTATGGATCGATCATGACTACAACATTAAAATAAACAAACATCAATATATATGATAGCATCATACAATATTATATTTCTATGTTATCATCATAAATACACTTTACAAAAGGCAATAAAACTTCCCTTAATAAATTGAATCAGACAATAATTACAACCTACAAAGAAAATAATTATTCTTTCTTCATTCACATCATTGTTTAGCAAACACCAACCTAGAAATTCTATATTTCTAATCATTATTATTAAAATCGAACTGGAGACTGAATCAGTTTTTTTGTCGATTTGCAGTTCAACTGGTCGGTCTGATCAGTTTGATTTAATTCCTACCATTTTCTTTTTTTTTTTAATTTTATAGTTCAAAACGGTGTCGTTTTACAAATTCTGATTCGATCGGTTCGCCGATTTTTTCAATTTTTCCTGGTTCGGACCGTTTTTTCCGATTTAATAGTTTTTCAATTTTTTATAACTTAAAAACCAGACTAGTAGCCGGTTCCGAGTTTAACCTGTCCGACTGACCGATCCGATCTGATTTTAACAACACTGTTTCTAGTAGACTCTTTCCATGTGGCGTGTTTCAATTGGGCAATTCATAGTCCATGTAGTGATTTTATTTAAAATACAATTAAACAAATTCAAATCTATGCATAATGAGAGATAAAATATAGCAAAGCCGAGCGTACCAAGATTTCGTTTGTTTCGCAGAAAATAACTTATTTTTGAAAAATATTTTCTAAAAAAATATTTTCCTAAGAATTAATTTTCTATTATTTGGTTATAATATTAAAAATTATTTTAAAAAAATATAAAAAAAATTTCAATTTATAAGACTATAAATGTAATATCTTGAAATTTTTAATAATAAAAATTTATTAATATTGAGTATTTTATTTTATTTTAAATAAATTTATTGTTTATTTAATTAAATTGTTTAATTGAAATTCAGAAATTTATTATTATTATTATTATTATTATTATATAAGTTAACAGCTTTAATTGGTTTGAACCAATCAGAGTCTGTTTCTTTGTTTTTCGGGCGGGAATTAAAGTAGACAAAGAGAAAGAGAGAGAGAGAGTGAGTGAGCTGCTGCTGTTGATGCCACAGCCATTTCGCCGCCGTCCGGTCACCGACCACCAGCACGTGTAGGCCAGGGAGGAATCTTGGCCTCCGACTCTTTCAACGGTACAAGCCCGATCGCCATCCGCCGTAGCACCACCCGTCCAAATGTCTGCCGGTCAGTGAGTTTCTGAGGGCTTTTTCGGCCGATTCTGATTTTTTTTCTCTCCGATCTTGGTACCATTGAGTTCCTCTTCTCTTAAGCTTTGTTTTGGTACCTTATTTGTTAATTTTAGTGAACGTTTGAATTTGGTTGGAATCCGATGAAGTTGCAGGGCTGCCGACGGGTTTTTCGGCGATTCTCCAGCGAGTGAAAAAGAGTGGTGTATATTTCTGGTGTCTACATTTCGATATGAATCCATCGGTACCAATTTCGCTACTATCCAGCACCGTTGACGTTTTTCGATGACTCTCCGGTGAATGCACCCGGCAGTTCGGAATTGATCCCTGATGGTTAATTTAATATTAGAATTGTTTATGTTGGCATAATGGAATTATTTATGAGTTTGGATAATTAATGGTAATTAAATTATTTTAGAATTAATAAGGGAATAATATATATATATTATTGGAATTCGACTTTAAGAATTGCTATATGGGAGTTCAGTTGAGATATTCGATATTTCGATGTTGAGTCTGTTGTCTGAGTTTCAAGGGGATTAGGTCTACTCTGGGGAAAACTCTGCCAAATTTTGGTAGATTTCTTCACGGTAATAGGATGTGTCTGTATGTTGATTCTCATATCCTTGTTCTAATAATTTGTTCATGCTTCATTTTCTAGATCGTCCAGGACCATCTTCTGCGGCCCCAAGTCCCAGTCATTGATCAAGTCTGATTTTCCGCACCTGTATTATGAGTGATACTTTCTAATATATTTTTATGTATTCCATGCATCTACATTTACTGTATGTATATACGTATATAATTATGCATTACGAATATTAATTGAGCATGTTGGCATATGTATGTGAATGTTTCATTAATTATGTGTGTTGCATATTAATTGTGGATGCTGGACGGGATTAGGATGACACAATGATCACCTAGGATTGTGATTATGATATGATAATGATTATGTTTGATGAGCTATGACTAGTGTATGATGACTTGGAGCTTACTTATCGCTCGCTGCTGCCAGTCGGGTCGACGCTGCGTGGCATAGGCCATGGACGGCTGGGACCCTATGTATTAGATTTTAAGATATAGTAACTGGATTCAGAGAGCCAGGATAGAGGGATCGGCTCCCCAGATTGAGGTTTAGAGTAATTCTTGTGGACCGATTCCCATCCCTATATGATTATGTGATTATGTATATGTATAACACGTTGCATGAGCACTAATGTTAGATTGAACTTAGAGCACCAGGTTTGTATATTGGTTAGTATTATTCACTGAGTTGAGACGCTCACCCCTGCCTCACTATTTTTTTCAGGTTGTAGGGTGAGCATGATTATTTTACTACTGTTGAGTTTCCCTGCCATCTCCTCTGGTAGTGGATTTTATATTTATGTGTTATGTATAATATATAATTCTAGAATTTCGCAATTACAGTAGATCAAATTTATATCTGTTTAATTTCTGATAATTGGCATATGTTGTTCGTAAATGACATGATGAGATATTCTGCTAAACTCCATTGTCTGTAATATGACATGATGAGATATTCTGCTAAACAGGAACCTGATGATATAGTGAGATGTGATTGGATGGATATGTTATGATGTTGGTACATGTTCTATTGGCGTGTGGGCCCTTAGCCCTTGAACTATGGTTCTTTGGTATATTCTTTATTGATTAGACTTATTAGGCTGACTACGGGTTCTAGAAGCCTTAAGCTTTCCCGTGCCTTAGTGCCGGTCATGTGCCCTTAAAGTCGGGTCGTGACACACTTATTGTTTAAATTTATGTTGATGATATTATTTTTGGTGCTACTAATGAAACTCTTTGTGAGAAATTTTCAAAATGTATGACTAGGAAATTTGAGATGAGCATGATGGGAGAATTCAAATTCTTTCTTGGTCTTCAAATCAAGCAATGCAAAGATGGCATTTTCATCAACCAATCCAAGTACACCAAGGAGTTATTAAAGAAATTTGGAATGGATGGTTGCAAGAGTAGTAAGACACCAATGAGCACATCAACTAAGCTTGACAAAGATGAAATGGGTAAGAGTGTTGATGAAAAGAAGTATAGAGGCATGATTGGCTCACTTCTTTATCTTACCGCTTCTAGACCCGATATAATGTATAGTGTATGCTTGTGTGCTAGATTTCAATGATATCCTAAAGAGTCTCATTTGAATGTGGTTAAAAGAATTTTAAAGTATTTACATAGTACATTACATTTAGGATTATGGTATCCTAGAGATTTATCATTTAGCATAATTGGATATTCGGATGCGGATTATGCCAGTAGTCTCTTAGACAGAAAAAGTACATCCGGAACTTGCCATTTTCTTAGTGAGTGTTTAGTTTCTTGGTTTAGTAAGAAATAAGTTTTGGTTGCCTTGTCCAGCACCGAAACGGAATATGTGACGGCAGGTTGTTGTTGCACTCAAGTTCTTTGGATGAAACAACAATTCAAGGACTATGGTCAAGCACTTGATCACATTCCTATCAAATGTGATAATACAAGTGCTATAAACCTCTCTAAGAATCCCATTCAACATTCTAGGAGCAAGCATACAGACATTAGGCACCATTTTTTGAGAGACCATGTGCAAAATGGATATGTTGTATTAGAATTCATTGATACAACTAACCAATTGGCGGACATTTTCACAAATCCCCTTAATGAAAAAAGATTAAACTTCATTAAAAGGGAGCTTGGGATGCTTGATGGAAGCTCCCTATCATAAAAATGATATTTTCATGCATAAATTGATTGCTTGTACATATTGTGCATTATATGTTTTGTATGAATTTATTGTATGAACATGTGATACCTTGATTGATTAAATATTGTGTGATTCTTTTGTACTTAAATGATTGAATATCATGTGTGCATTCTTAAAATTTAAATGCATTCAAGTCTTCCACAAAATTTTCTCAAATTTTCAAAAATCACATAAGTCGCGGTCGCTATAGATCATTAGCGAACGCAAAATTCATATTTTTCTTTGCCCGTTGGTATTTTTTGAATATCGCGATCGCAAATTTTTAGTAGCGAACACAAAATTTTCTTATTTTACCGACCATTACTCAGAAATTATGAAATTCGTGGTCGCTACACATCTTTCGTGAAACACGACTTTCGTTTCTACCTGAAAAAAATGAGTCGTTATAAAACGGCCAAATTTGCATTTAATGCAAAAAATAGCCTTTTTTGCTATTTTTTTATGCATTTGAGGGCTATAAAAACCCCTTATTCTCTCAAAACTTCTCTTTTAAACTATTATCTACTTATTCTTCTCATTTTGCTTGAATTTCCAACTATTCTCTCCCTCTAAATCTCTCACTTTAACTTCTTTTTACTTCTCCTTTCATCTCTATGGCACCCAAAAGAAAATTCACTAGAGCTTCAAAGGGCAAAGAACCTTAAGCAACACAAGTTCCTCAATCATCTCCTCTTGAGCTTATGAAAGGTATAACCAAAGAAGAAAAGCTCAATTGGATTAAACTTGAAGCCAAACCAATCCTAACCAACAAAGTCCCAAATATGTTTAACCTTAGAAAATTAGGAATAGAAGGTGATGTTGTCCACTACTTGGACAACCCCAATTGGAGGCCTTTTATTTTTTCCACCGAGGATGGACATAACGAACTCACAAGGGAGTTTCTTGCAACCTTAGTGCTTGAAAAGAAGTACACCAATACTTATGGCTCTTATGGCATCCGTTTTCATTTCTTTAGTCAAACTCATGGGCTCAAATTGGAAGAGGTGATGAAATTATTTTTATTTCAACAAGAGGGTGCTTCTACTTTCAATGAATTGGACATGAACTTCACTGACTTTTCAAAAGAGTTGTCCATAGAAACACGGTATGACCCAAAACCTCCTTAGCCAAGCATTTTCGTACCCTAACTTTTTGGGTGCTCCATCACATTGTCACCTTCTCCATTAATACAAGGGGAGATGGCAATGAGAATGTCACCCAAAAAGACTTTTTCTTCCTCTTTGGCCTTATTAAAAATAAAAAAATCCAAACCGTCAAATTTCTAATTGACCAATTTGTTCATCTTGGAAAAACCTTTAAAGGAGTTATCTTCCTCTCCTCCCACATTACCAAAATAGCCAACCACGTTGGAGCCCTCACTCTTTCAAACAAAGTTATTCTCAAAACACACCTTTCTCCCACCTCCAACATGTTTGATATTGAATACATGGTTCACTCTAAATGTATTAGGAAGAAGAAAAATCACACTTTTGAATACATTTTTTGAGAAGTTGGAGTGCAAGAAAAGTCTAGGACGAGGACTAGACTTGCTATCTCTAGTGGAGAGCCATCACATGAGGAGGATAGAGTCCCCAAGGAACAAGAGACTCAAACTGCACCTAATGCACCATCCTCTTCAAAAGTAGAGAAAATGTTCTCCAAGATCATGAAGAGACTTTCTCTTCTAGATCATTTATATGGGGATATGGTGCAATTGCAAGGCAAGCTAGATCTTCCTCAATGTGATCTTCAGGATTGGGAATTTAGTGAAGGGGAAGTGGAAGAACAAGAACAAGAAGAACCTTGGACCTTGGACCATAGAGATTTCCATTTCTTTTCTACTTGTTTTCCTTTTTTATTTTCTTTTTATTGTCATTTCTATCTTTATTTTTGCATTTTGTAATTTTTTATTTTAATGAAATTTATTTCTTTGTTATCTTACTTGATGCATTTGATATATATATGCGCTTTTCCATATATTTTTTCTATTTATTCCCTTTTATTTAATCAAACTTAGTCTTTTATTTGAATTAATTACTTATTCTCTCTTTTTGATCTTGCCAAAGGGGGAGAAGTTATGAATTTGAAAAATTAAAAATTAGCTTATTTGAAAATTAATGAGTTTGACAAACTTATTTGTCTAAGGGGGAGATTTCTTTACATTTTCATGATTAAGGGGGAGCAAGCAAATCCATAATTAAATGAATCATCTCTTAAGGGGGAGCACTATATATTATCTGCTTTATTATTATTTTTTTTAATCTCAAATTCAATTTAATTGTCAAAATCAAAAAGGGGGAGATTGTTGACCTAAGTGGAGTTTCAAACTTAGTCAATCTCTATTTTGATCTTGACAATAAAATTGAATTGAGCTAATATTTCATCTAAGTGTATTTTTACAGATTAGATGCATTAAACAAGCTTGAGTTTGAAGGAAATTGAAAAATCTCTAAATGTTTTGCCTGACACGTAATTCACGCTCGCATCAAGTTAGTCGCGCCCGCTAAATGAGTTTAGCGACCACACCATATATGTCGCGACCGCAACTCAGCCATTTGCCTAAAATGCACATTTTACACAAAGAGGTTCGCGGTCATTGTTGTGACTGCGACTCTAAGCACAAGAAGGAAGTCGCGATCGCGACACTAATGTTGCGAACGCTATATTCATAAGGCTGAGATGAATTGCAACGGTAACATCAGCAGCAAACGGAATTTTGCTACGTGGTAGTAACCATTAGACCCATATGAATATATCGACCGGTAAATACATATAACGGTCACGATATGCACATAACGACCTCAATAAAGCAATAGCTACCGCAACTCACTTCTAACAGAGCATTTAATGCAAATTTTGTAGCTGTCGAAGAGAGATTTTCTCCATACTTTTTGTAACAGCTCTTTTATGGAGGGAAACTATAAATGCCCCCCATTAAGAGCCTTCAAAACATCCAACAACCTTTCAAGCAACAAAACTCTTGCAAATTTAATTCTTAAGCTTTCAATTTTCTTTCAAACACCTTGTGTGTTAGTTGTAAGAGCATTCATTACTCAAGGGTTGAGTGTTAGCCTTTCAAACACTATCTAGGTTGTGAGAGTAATCCTTGTAAAACTCTTGTTGGGTTTGAGTATTAGCCTTAGTGAAAACACTTGTTAGGTTGTGAGTGTAAGCTTATTAAAAACACTTGTAAAGTTTGGTGTGAGTTTAAACACTAAGTTGGGAGTGAACTTGTCAAAATTTCATTGATAGTGAAATACCCAATTGGTGATTGGGGAGTGGATGTAGGATTGATTATAATCCGAACCACTATAAATCCTTGTGTCTTCCTTTCTTTCTTACTCTTTCTCAATTAAATTTTTTAATTGTCAACCAATTCAACCCCCCTTCTTAGTTCTTATTGGGCAACACCTATAGAAATCCAAAATTTCTCCACAACAGAGATACAGTCCATAATGCTACTGGAATGGAAAGGGAGCTGGATGGAACCCATTTTTTAGTACTTAATGTGAGGCCTTGCCCGAACGCCCCTTCCCTCACTCGGAGAAAAATGAATTGCCTTAAGGAAAGGCGAGAGCGATTTTTAAGGGAGGTTAAGGAACAGGTTTCGGTGCTCACGATTGGAAGCGGCTATCGCCTCAGAAAATTGATTTTTGATTTTGAAAAGGATTCGGGAATCGCCACCCTAATTTATTTTAAATGGAAAAATTAAGGAAAAACTCAATTTGACTCTAATTTATTAATCTTTTGATTAATTTACCCAAGGATAAAATCACTAATCTCCGAACCAAGTTTGGGCTCGGGGACTGGTTTTTTGGTTTTGAATAATCTCGATTTGGCATTTAAATTTGATTTGACTTTTGAAAAATGATTTCATGGATGACAGATATTGATGGCAATAATGCATGAGCATGGCATAATTTATGAGATAGGAAAAATAAAGAGCAAGTATTTAAAGTGCGGGTATTTAAACATCCACAAGTAAAGGAGAGTATTTCCTCTAACCCTTATGGGTATTAGGGAAATCACAAA